>JASFAX010001844.1:0-48537 GCA_030737875.1 Allium sativum
ATTATTGACAGAACTCTAACCTTGGCGACCGCCAGGAGAGTATAAAAGCGTCCATGATAGAGCGCTGAGAAAGAGCTCTTACCCCGCTGAAGGATCGGGGGGCGACTGAACAGGTGAGCTCGAACTCTAACCTTGGCGACCGCCAGAAGAGTATAAAAGCGTCCATGATAGAGCGCTGAGAAAGAGCTCTTACCCCGCTGAAGGATCGGGGGGCGACTGAACAGCCGAGCTCGAACTCTAACCTTGGCGACCGCCAGGAGAGTATAAAAGCGTCCCCCTCTCATAAGGAGCAACTGCTCCTCCTCTTTGGTCGGTTGTTCAGTCATTGTTTCCTCATCATCGCCTCTACTCTCTTTAGTAATGGTGACTTCATCTTCAACGTCGTCGTAGCGTCCGTCCATGTCTTTCAAAGCCTCAATGGGTTAAGCATCTGGGGGGACATCAGCACCAACACTTGGCAGGATTTCAATCTTCTCTGCCTCTGCCTTCTTTTCAGCATCCTTGTCAACTGGCCCGCCACCTGTATTATGAGAAAAAAATGTTATTTTGGGAGAAAATGCGGTTTGCTCTGTTGATTGTCCGACAAGACGATGACAAGTGACAATTGCTCTGGCAAGTTGTGGAGAAAATATAGAGATACCTTCCGCCGATCCTCCATCCAAGCTAGCAGCAGAACCCCCGACAGCTGGAGGAGTTGGACCGAAAGGAATCAATGGATAATCTGGATTGTATTCCTCAATTTCGGAGGCCTTGGGCTCTACAGCTGAGCTCGGGCCTTCTTCCATTTTTTCTTTGCCCTTCGCCTGAGTTTTCTCTTTTTCAATTTCTTCTTGGAGTAGGCGTCTGCCTTTCTCTAAATCCTCAGGTTCATTATCCCTAAGAATGGTCCGCATCAACTCATTCTCATCAATCTCGTCAACTCCTAATCGCTGTTTCTCACTCTCAACGATTGCATCCCATATGTTGGCTAGAGTGACATGGTAGTCTGGGATCCAGGAGATGTTACGGGTCTTGATGACCTGACCAAGGAAGTCGAACAACATTTCTTCAAATCCTTCGATCTCCTTCTCTCTCTCGAGGAGCTTTTCATTAGAAACAGTGGCCATTTCAATGGCACTCTCCACATTATTTTCAGCAAGAATAGCACACTTCTCTGCACGCGCGAGTTGATCATTCAGAATCGCCTTCTCCTTTTCGGCCAGAGCTAAGCTATCTTTCAAACTTGCCTTTTCTTTCTCCCAAGCAGCTCTTTCGGCCTCGAAGTCTGTGCTGTTTTCAGTTCGGTATTGGCCATCCTGAGATCTTCCACCTCTTGCTTCAATAACGCTCGAGCGTTGCTATTAGAATCAAGCTCATTATGGAAACGTTGCCTGGCCTCCTCCAGCTCTGTTTTGTAAGCTTTAGCATCTCGTTGAGCCAAGGCAAGCAAAGATTGTGCATCCTCTAAGTCCTTCTCCATTTTTTCCCTGGCCCTTTCATTGTTATTTGTTTTTACTCTGGATCTATGCGCTTCCATCTCAAGCGTTCGTATGACGTCTGAAAGATTGACAGCATGTTTCTTCATCGCCTCATACTGCTTGGTTACATGGCGAATGTGCCCGATGACTTCAGTATCCCAGTACCTAGGGACTGGTTCCAAGGCTGGAACAAACATCATCCTTTCGAAGAAGATATCAGGGAATTGTTCTCGCAACTTTTCCAGCTTATCCTGAGTCTCAGGACTGTGGATATAATCTCGTGACCCAGGGGCAATCAAACCTTGTTGGCTGGAACGGACAATGTCAATTTTCTCCTTCTCAGAATCCTTGTTTGGATCCTTGCTTTTATCCTTGGGCTCGTGGTGCCTTTTTGATGATCTGCTGTGAGAGGGTGCGCTCTTCGAAGGGGTTAAGTCTTTGGGAAGTTGTTTTCCCCCTGTAGGCGACACCGAATGACTGGAAGGCTAACCAGAGGTTGGTTTTGATGGAGACCTGGATTGTGAAGAAGTAGGCTTGTGAGAATGACCGCGGGCACGCTCAGGATTTGGATGAAGGCTAGGTGTGCCTTCATGGAGAGAGCGATAGGAATAAGATCGTCTGCGAGACATCTTTCCTGCAAAAGAAACAAGAACATATTAAAACCTTGAATACTGTTGATATAAAAGTGTGGGGTCAGGCAGTGCGTGTGATTTGTGCATCCCATATAATTCCCCCTAACAGACCAGGGCCCGAAGTCAGGCTCATCTGAGTAGTTTATCATTCTCCAACTGGAACAGTTGTTTCCTCATAAATAGGGAAAAATGGCGCCCCTTCGAAGTCTCCCTATGTATATACATCATCAGGCAAAGGAATTTTGCTCAGTTCTTTAAATAGCTGCTCTTCTGTTAAATCATCGGGAGTAGCAGGTTCAACCGGTAGAGAGGCCCTTGAGGGGAAACCCCCCGGAGAGACTGGGATTTCCTTAGACTTATCAGCACGGGCCTCATCTCCTCTATATATGTTTAGGTCTTCGTCGTCCTGGATGATTATCGACGAAGGACTCTTACGAAATTTAGTTGTTTCTGCTTCCCGTGACGTTCCTTCTCCCTCAGTCGGGGGCACGTATTTGTAGGGTTTGCCGCCTGCACCAAGTCCAAACCTTATATCCAGAAGGCGGTGCTTGTGAAGATTCTCGTCAGTAATGCATTTCTTGATCTTTAGGAAATCGGATTTGCTTTGCAGAAGAAGGGACAGTCGATTATTGTATACCGAGCCTTCCGTCTTGGGAAAGGCGTGATCTGCTTAGAGAAAAGAAGCATGTTAATGCTTCGATTTCTTAAACAAGTTATTCAATCAAAAGTGTAAAGTTTACTTGATTTAAGCCATCTTCTTGAACACCCAGCCTGTCTCTTTATATATAACCAATCGGCCTTGGGATCCCCTATGTTGCTGTATCCGTCAGACAAAACCTTCCTATTTGTTACCGATTCGAAGAAAGAGAAATTTGGGGTTGCCGAGGAGCGATGCTTGAAAAGGTAAAAAAAATTCAAATCTTTAAACGTGAGCTTGGTATGTAGGATTTCCGCGTATGCGATATATAGAGTGTATAAAGCTACGTAGGCATTGGGATGAAGCTTCATTGGAGCAATACCCAATCGTTTTAGGGTCTCAATGACGATTGGAGGAAACGGAGGAATAGCGCCTACCCAGCACATGAGTCGGCTAACTGTCATACACCCCTCCGGAGCCAAATGAGGTATATCTTCGCTGTCGGGCGTCCTCACATCATCCCAGGGGATCCCGTGTCTCAAGAAAATTCTCTTAAGCTTTATGTCATCAAGTTTGGAAGATAAAGAGTCAGTGAATTTCTCTATTTCTATTGCACCAGGAATTTCGTCGGGAGCTCGGCTGTCTACTTCGGACTCCTCATCAAGCGAGCTGCTCTCGGACGGATTCGATTCTGTTTCTACCTCATATTCGGATCCAGAATCCGCACCCTCTGGATTAGTTGGAAGAACCTCGGGGTTGTGATGCTCATACACCTCGGGATCCGTCTCTGTATCAGATCTTGAAGGGGAACGATTATCCGACATTACTGTTTAGGCGAGTAAACATGAGAAATAAGAATATAATTACCCGTCCCCCGTGTGTGTGAGTGCAATTGTGTGCCTGTGCGTGTCTTAAAGAAAAATCATAAAGGTTATCAAGATCATCGAAGTATTAATCGTCATATTCAGTCAAGTTATGTTTTTGTCAGTCCGGGAAGTCCGTTTCCAAGGTTCTAGGCTAACTGTCCATTGATGTATCGGGGTTAAGTTAGATTGCTCATTTTACAAGTTCATTGGGTCGTTCGCCATCTGGATCGTGATACATCTCCAGATCGTGTGTGGTGTCATTCAAATCGTGGCATGAATCTGGATCGTGAAGCAAGTATGGATCCGCAGCGGGGGCGCTAGCCCATGAGAGTGTTCCGGATCAGGTCGCTATGAGCTCATAGCGATCCGTATCCTCGTTACATCGCCACGATCCGCACCCTTGCTTCAAACACGATCTGATCCGATGCCCCGATCTGACTGCCAATCAAACCCCATCGTCTCGCCTCACTCACGATCCGATTCGACCTGCTCCTTTCTTCTTCTTCCTCTTCCCTGCCTTACCTCCGAGCTCGAACAACGAGATTCATGGCGTCTCCCCGACCTCCAACACCTCAAAAACCCCTGAATTCCGCTCATTCCTTCCTCAAATCAGTCAAAAAACTCGGAAATCACGAGAGAGAAAGCTTTTAACATAACTACCTTTCTTAAAGATTGGGAAAGCGAGTGGGTTTTGGGAGATTGAAAAAGAAATTAGGGTTTTCTTTCAGGAGGTCTGGCGGCGCAACGAGGAATGAAAAAGTAAAGGAAAAAGTAAAGGGGGGGTTCGGTTTATATAGACCGGGAGGCTACTGTTAGTCTCCCCTTTTTTGTTTTACTCGAGCCGTGAAAGTAGATGGGCCGTGGATCGAAGCCCATCGCGATTCGTAATGAAGCCCGCTCCGCCAACCAAAGCCCACCATGTTCCGAAGAGAAGCCTATTGCGCTCCGTGAACAAATCTGAATGCTCACCAAAAAACTCGTGATGAACATTTCACCCCTTGGATCGTGTCACGAATATGCGATCCGAGCCAATGATTCATAAACAGAAACGAAGACTCGGAGAAATTAAAAAATATAAAAATATAAAAATATAGAAGTTTACCCGGCAAATTGGAGAATGAAGTCTTCAAAGATTCCAGAATTGAGAACTACCCAATGAACGAAGAAACGATGGATGGGTTATACTGATGTTTATAGCGGTCAAAGAACGCAACTTTCCTGAGTAACACGGCATTTCAGACAGATGCGACCATTGATTCACACCGTTCGGTGAAAAGATATCTCTGCAATTTCGAAGCATGTTCCATTCTCGATAAAACATACTTCGAGGGGGCAAAATGTTGGCTAGCTTTTTGACCAAGCCACCAAGGTTCATATATGAGAGGAGAGTACAAAGCTTCATGCCGTTAATCCAAAGGAAACTCGATCGCGATCATTCGCCAGCTTTCGGATCGCCACGCTCCCATTGGATCGCCACGAGCTAGTGCGAGCCGATCCGTCTACCTCATCGCGCCCCCATCGGATCGCCATAAGCCGGTGCGAACCGATCCGTCTACCTCATCGCGACCCGATCCGGTCTGAGCCCAGAAGACGCAACGGCTACCACGAACTGGTCTTCAGTGATCCAAGATGTATGGATCTCGCGCCACCTGTCCACAACTGTCATATTGACCAATTCTTCATCATGTCTCGATCAGATCCGATATTCTCGGGATTTGCACCACATGTGACCGCGATCCGCCTGACAGAATCAGCTATAAATAGCCCAGAGATTGGCATTTTTCGGGATCTTTTTGCAGTATTGAGTATTGATTCCACCATTATTGTCATACCACTATCTCCTATCAGTTTTACTTCGAGATTACTGAGAGAAATCATAATTGTAAGAGTGAGTTTGAGAGAAATCATTGATTGTACTAGCATTCAAGGTATAATCAATAATATATAAAGTGGACGTAGGCTCGTTAACGCCGAACCACTGTAAACTTTGTGTGTTCTCTGTTTTTTCCTCTTTTTCCTGATATAATTCTCTACTATTCAGAACAATTTGGGTGCTAGATCCAAATTTTGATCTAACAACCGTTCTCTGAGATGTATGAGCTTAGAGGTTACATATTGGCATAAATTGTTGAGTCTAGATTTTCATAGAGTTTTGATTTCTGACAAAGAGATACGCCGTGATTGAGAAAAGGAAGTTATTCATTGGTTTAAAGAGACACAAAGAGCTACATATGGTATTATACATTAGAGGTTGATTATTTGGTATGTTAGTAGTGTTATTTATGTTAAAATCTATCCTCAAATAATCTCACACCTCCAATCTTTGAATATATATATACATATATATATATATATATAAGAATATCTGAGTGCACATTAACTGTGCAACCTTGGCTAAACCGGTCGACTGAAACCAGGCGGTTGACCGTTTCTGCCCAGAATGCACGATTAACGTGCACAAGGATACATAACGTGTATATTATATTCTTATCTACTGGTCCTTTTTGACATCTCGACCGTTTTCAACCAGAAAGCAACCTTCTGTATAGACACTTCCATTTCTTCAATGGTTGCTTCTCTTTCTCTTCATCAATAATCATGGCCATTTATTGTAACTTTTCACAAAGGGTTACAACTGTTTATCCTCTATATATACATCATAAGGTCATCATTCCAAATCAATGATTCTATCAATCTAATCTCTATTCTCTTGATCTCAATCTTGAACTCTCAAGCACTCAAATTGCTCACATTCTATCATATATCGTTTGAATCTTAGAATCTATTTAACATTCTTTTGATGCAATATGATATCCCTTCCAAATCTTCATATACACAAATATATTACTTGAGGATAAGATTATAGGATGTTTGTACTACAAATGACAAAATCGTGTTATCAAGAACACATACTGTCAACAACAAAGTATATTCATCTTAGTTGAAGTCCTCGGTGTTGTAAGAGGCACGTGTTGAAGTCCTCAGCGTTGTTAGAGGCGTGAAATCTCGTTCATCTGCTAGGGTGTTGTATACCTGTTCCTCCAGGTGAAGTGATGTGGTTGTTAGTGAAAATCCAGATAGAAGTCTGGGACTAGACGTAGGGCGGTGCTCCGAACCAGTATAAAAATCCCTGGTGTGATTTTTCTAGTTTATTGCATTTATTGTTTTATATACATCTATGATTA
Organism: Allium sativum; assembly: GCA_030737875.1. Lineage (NCBI taxonomy): Eukaryota > Viridiplantae > Streptophyta > Magnoliopsida > Asparagales > Amaryllidaceae > Allium > Allium sativum. The sequence goes on from JASFAX010001844.1 coordinate 6,778, forward strand.
GCTATTATTTCATAACTGTGTGTTATACACCATATTAGATGATTCGTGTGTATTATATTAGCACTTACACGCATTTTTTCATTTGGTATCAGAGCAAGGTTATCTTATAATCGTAACACAGTTATTTGATATATTCTTGTAATATGGCAAATAACGTAAGTACTAGCACTCAAAACACCACTTACACGGAAGGTCAATCGACACAAAGACCTCCATTCTTTAATGGTCTCAACTATAGCTATTGGGCAATATGTATGTCATTCTTCATGCAGTCAAATAACTATGATGCCTGGAATGCTACACAAAAAGAAATAGTGAATCCAACAACTAATTATTCAGAATGGACACCGGCTGAGAAAACGGCAGCAGTCGTAAATGCAAAAGCAATAAACATGTTGTTTTGTGCATTAGGCCAAAATGAATATAATTGTGTTAGTATCTACACCACTGCATATCAAAATTGGCAAACGCTGAAAACCACTCATGAAGGTACTAACAAGGTTAAACAAGCCAAAATAGCCATGTTGAAAAGTCAATTTCAAAATTTCAAAATGAAGCCGAATGAGACAATCAATGATACGGATTCACGGTTTCAAACTATTCACCATGCACTTATTGGTTTAGTACAAAAATATTCAGATTTTGATGTTGTTTCGACAGTCATCCATTCTCTGACTAGTGAATGGGAAGGAAAAGTATTAGCAATTGAAGAAGCTAATGACCTTTTCGTCATGAAGCCAGATGAATTGATAGGAAATCTAATGTCCTATGAAGCTAATTTGCAGGCTAGAAAGGAACAGAAAGAAGAAAAGAAAATTGTAGCATTTCATCCAGAAAAAGATGAAGATGAATCAGATTCTTAAGATGAAGACCTAGCTTTCATTGCAAAAGGTTTCAAAAAATTCTTGAAACAACGAAAAGCTAGTAGATATAACAAAAAGAAAACTGGATCAAATAAACCATCTTCATCCGCTATAGAATGTTTCAACTGCCACAAAAAGGGGCACATGCACAAGGATTGTCCAGAGCAAAAGAAGAAGTCAGAAAATGAAAAATTCAGATACAAGAAGGACAAATCAAAGAAACGAGTATTCTTAGCTACATGGGATGATTCAAACTCGTCTTCATCAAATAGTGAAAGTGATACAGAAAATGAACAATTAAATGTTTGTTTCATGGAAGCAAAAGATGAGGTACAAATTCCTATTTTTGATGAAGTACTTGGTATTATTGCCGAATTGATAGTTAAATATAAAGACATAAACCGACAATTAAAAGAAGCCAAAGCAGATTTGAGTAGAGCATAGTTTGAACGAGATATGTTAAAAGACGAGAAGAAAATATTAGAAGAAGAACTTGAAAAACTTCAAGAATCATCATCTAATATTGACTCTCAATTATCTCTTCTGAGTCAAGAAATTGAAACTCAAAAAGAGAAAAATGATGCTCTTACTACTGAAAATCGTGAGCTTAAGGCAAAAGTCAAAATTCTAGACCTAGAAAAGGCTAGTTTACAAACTAAGTTAGATGATATTACTCAAAATATTTCTAACTTCAACAAAGGTCGAGAAAAATTGACAAAGATCATTGAAAGTTCACAACCTGCTTCAAAAAAATAAGGTTTGGGATATAAGAAACAAGAAACTAAGAAACATCTCAAGAAGAAGAGAGATGAAGCTAAGAAAAATCCTAGTTTATTATATTCCAAGCCAAAACCAGTTGTGAAGTTTCAAAAGAAAAATGTCAAGACTATCAAGATATGGGTTCCTAAAACAAATAACAATTTGATTAGGAACAAATATATTCAACATATCATGAATATTGTGCATCTTAATTCTAATTATATATATAAAGGGGACACCGAACCCGTATGGGTTTGGACTCCTAAGACCTAACTCTTAGGACCCCATAAAAAGTGGGCACCATGGACTTAATTTTATTTTTTGCAGGTCCCGCTTAGGAAAAGAGGAAAGTGGATCTTGGACAGTGGTTGCTCAAAACACATGACTGGAGACAAAAGCTTATTGACAAATATTACATACTCAGATGGTGGCTCCGTTACTTTTGGAGATAATTCAAAAGGCTATATCATCAGCAAAGGCGATGTGAGCAATTGTGGTACATCTAACTTACCTCTTATTACCAATGTCATGCAAGTTAGAAATTTGTGACAAATTACTTAATATTAGTCAGTTATGCGACAAGGGTTTTACAATTTCCTTTTTAGATAATAAGTGTAGTATCTAGATAAAGACCATAATTTAGTTTTCGAAGGCTATAGACACAGGTATATATATATTCTGAATATGAATATTAATCATAATTCAGATATGTGTCTTGTGGCTAATGATAATGATCCATGGCTATGACACAAACACTTCTGTCATATAAACTTCAGAACTGTCGACAAGTTACCCAAAATGATCTAGTTAGAGGACTACCCAAAATGAGCTTTAAAGTTGACAACATGTGTGATGTATGTCAATTAGGAAAATTGAACAAATCATCTTTTAAACCCAAGAAAATCATATCAACATTACAACCACTTGAGTTACTGCATATGGATTTATTTGGACCAACTAAGATTCAGTCAATAAATCATAGTCGATATGTGTTTGTAATTGTTGATGATTACTCTCGTTACACCTAGACAATTTTCTTGAAAAACAAAAGTGACACTTTCGAACATTTCAAATCCTTTGTCAAGAGAATTCAGAAATTGAAAGGGCTTAATGTTAAAAATATAAGAAGTGATCATGGCGGAGAATTCGAAAATAATGAGTATGGACATTTTTGTACAAAGAAATCATAATTTTTCGTTTCCTAGAACTCTACAACAAAACGGGGTTGTAGACTTGAAAAACCAGACCTTACAAGAATGTACAAGAACATTATTAAATGGAACCACTTTACCAAAACATTTCTGGACAGAAGCCATTGTAGCTGCCTGTTATGTTTTGAATCGTTTATCCATTCGACCTCTCACTGAGAATACTTCTTATGAATTATTTAACAAAATAAAGCCTAATATCTCATACATCAAAGTAATTGGTTCTAAGTGCTTTATTTTAAATACGAAAGACCATCTCGGTAAATTCGATCCAAAGGCCGATGAAGGAATATTTGTCGGTTATTCGGAACGAAGCAAGGCCTATCGTATATTTAATAAACGCACCAAAACTATTGAAGAATCACTTCATGTCTCTTTTGATGAATTCTACCAGCATCCTCAAAATATATCAGATGATGACGAAACAGTAGTCATTGATAATCCAATCATCACAAATGTTCATTCTGACTCTGAAATAGTTGTTGAAAGTATTCCTCAACCATGTGAGTTACGATCTCCACTAAGGATACAATCTCCACCAAGAATATTAAGAGATCATCCTACTCAAAATATAAACGGAGAAGTAACATCACAAGTCAGAATAAGGAGTCAACTCCATCAAATGGGTTATGTCGCGTTTCTTTCAAATATCGAACCCAAGAATCCAAAAGAGGCTGCTATTGATGATTACTGGATCATTGCCATGCAGGAAGAACTAAATCAGTTCAAGCGTAATGATGTCTGGGAACTTGTTCCAAGACCAACTGATCAATCAATTATTGGTTCTAAGTGGGTCTTTAAAAATAAGGCTGATGAACAAGGTAATATTACCAGAAATAAAGCAAGGTTAGTAGTACAAGTGTATAATCAGGAAGAAGGTATCGATTATGAAGAAACATTTGCACCAGTTGCTCAACTAGAAGCTATTAGGATTCTATTATCTTTTACTTATCACCATAATTTCAAACTTTATCAGATGGATGTCAAGACTGCTTTTCTAAATGGATTTATCAAAGAGAATGTATATGTTAAACAACCTCCTTTATTCTTACATGAAAAATATCCTGACTATGTGTACAAACTTAAGAATGCTCTGTATGGTTTAAAACAAGCACCTCATGCTTGGTATGAACGACTACGTAGCTATCTTATTAACTCAGGATTTCAAATAGGCAAAGTCGATCAAACTTTGTTTATCAAACATTATCAAAAAGATATTCTAGTTATCCAGATATATGTAGACGACATCATCTTTGGTTCAACAAATGATAAACTCTGCAAAGAGTTTGCAAATATTATGACTAAAGAATTTGAAATGTCTCATATGGGAGTACTATCATATTTTCTTGGACTTCAAATCAAACAACTTCCGAACAGTATTTTTATTAATCAAGAAAAATACTGTGGAAATCTCATCAAAACGCTTCAGATTAGAAAATACATCTGGTAAACGTACTCCCAAACTACACATCTTGAAAAAGATGAAAATGGTTAGAATGTTGACCAGAAGCTATATTGAAGCATGATTGGTTCTCTTCTTTTTCTCACAGCTAGTCGTACAGATATAATGATGAGTGTTTGTCTATGTGCACGCTTTCAAGCAAATCCAAGGGAATCACACCTATGAGCAGTGAAACGTATAATTCGTTATCTTAATAATACCAAAGATTCCGATCTTTTCTACCCAAAAGAATGTCCATTCGAATTAGTATCATATAGCGAAGCTGATTTCGGAGGCTCTCGACGGATAGAAAGAGTACAAGTGGTACATGCCATTTCATTGGAAAATCACTTGTCTCTTGGTTTAGTAAGAAACATAATTGTGTTTCACTATCAACGTGTGGAGCTTAATATATTTCAGTAGCTCTTGCTTGTACTCAAGTAATATACATGCAACAAACACTTCAAGATTTTGATATTCATTTATCAAATTCTATTATATACTATGACAACACAAGTGCTATAAACCCTTTTAAGAATCCAGTGAATCACTCTCGAACCAAACACATTGATATCCGTCATCATTTCCTTAGAGACAATATCGAAAAAGGAAATATATGTCTCGAATATGTCCAAACTGATAATCAACTAGCGGACAATTTTACTAAGCCTCTACTAGAGTATAACTTTATAAAATTACGTAGAGAGATTGGTCTTATCTCTAGAAAAGAACTTGACAAGTAATGTTATCACTAATGTTATATTTTGTTAGTTCTTTTCACATCCGGTTTATGTTTACTCAAAACATTAGCTATTTTCGGCTATTGTTATATTAGGAAAATTGAATATGAGCTATTATATCTTCTACGCCCAATAATTTGTGGTATTTCCTAGCCTCAAGTTTATATATAGAGAAAAACCTATATAAACTTGCTATTCTCTCCATCTTAATCTCCCAAATTGATCAAGGCACATATATATGATGAGTGTGCTCAAAAATCCCATATTTCTGTCACAAGTTCTGAATCGGAAGAGTATTACTCTCCCGAAACTCCAAAATACAAATCAAAGCATCACAAATGCAATCATACTCCTGGCAATATGCCAACTTAGAAACGAGAAAAGAAAGCGTTGTTTTGTTCACCCCGCACTAGAGAGAAGATCGACGAGATTCATCACTATCAAAAACATCAAATCGATCTTCAAAGACAGCTACATTATGAGCAACAACTGACCTTGGAACGACTATCTCTTTTAGAAAGAATGGCAACATTCTTTTGTGGTTCAAACAAACATGGCATATATGAGCCAATGCCACACGTACCTTCATCCTCTAGGAGCCCAAATTCATGGGAAAGAAACTATAATTGGAATGAAGGAGCAAAAGTAAAGTGGTCGCCATGGTAACCACGCATTAACGATGTCAAAGAATAGTCTACCGATCACAATTCCTCTACCTCTCATTAGATTTTTTTAATTAATATTGTTATTGTATTCTTGTATTTCTTTCATGTTCTAATATATATATATATATATACACACATATATCATATTTGAATAAATTCAATATTATATGGACCATTAAAACTCAGAAATAAAAGCAAGAAGGAGGAAAAACAGCTCACAGGCAAACCAGTCGACCGGCCAAATTCCACCAGTCGACCGTTTTATCTTCTGTTTAAAACGGTCGACCAGTGAATTCAAGGCAGTCGACCGATCTCGGGCAATTCTGTTTTTAACATAAATATACGGTCTATTTATTACTCCATCTCTTCATTTGTTATCTCCAAACATTTTTTCTTCCTAAACCTCCATAACCCTAGAATTCAACTCCTTCTCCAAATGGCTCCTCCACAAAAGAAATTAAAGCAAGCTTCATCCTCCGAACCACAACCAAATGATCTCTCTGTCAATAAATGGATTGTAGATCCAATTGCAGTCAAACGATGGAATGAGATGAAAGATTTTACAATTCATCCGGGTTCGTACATTAAGTTCGCTTATTTCTCTAGTTATCATGTTCTTCGCTTAGCAAAGAGTGCCGATATTGAAAACCTAATTGATGTTGATCAAAATAATGTGAAAAATAACCATGTTATGATCAAGTTATTCTATGATAACCTAAATTTAGAGAAATACAAGCCCGAACATCCCTCTCAATGCCTTTGGTCCGTAGTATGTGGCAAACAAGTCTTTATCTCCTTTGAAAGAATGGGAAATGTCTTTGGTTCTTCCTTTTTAGGTGAAAAATTCTCGAATAACTTTTGTAATATCCATGTACGTGATCATGTTAGTCATCAATTCATTGAAGATGATAAGGATAGTACAAAATCCATAGGCTTACGACCTACTGCGAGAGTTGTTCATCACACCCTTATGCACTCCTTTTTTCCGACAATAGGAAATTTTGATGTCGTCTATAAAAAAAATTCAAAGCATTATATGAAATCTATGGGGATACTCGCAACAACTTGATTGGTATGATTTTTGATGAGATATTACAAGTTAATGAGAGTTCTAGGCCGCATTTATTTTACAATGAATATATCATGCGTCTATTACTTGATTGTGGCATCAAACCTCCTGAGTCGACTGTTTCTAATCCAAAATGCATTAACAAAGCATCGATTACATGGATGAAGCTTCCCGCTCCATATTCCAATATTATTCCTTTTGAACAATGGAAAGAACAAGGACATCAAGGAGCTTCATCACGATCGTCCTGCCAAAACCTAAGGAAGTTAAACTTCTACGATTGTCTTCCTCTACAAAGGAATCGCTTGACACTATTGCTCGCAATCAATTCCTCCTCGAAGCACGACTTAAGCGTATGGATACAAAGATGGATAAGCGCTTTAACAAACTTAAGTCTTTCTTCACATCATTATGGGAAGAAATATCAAGTGGAGCATCAACCTCATCTATGCAAGCTCAAGACCCCGGCAAATGTCTAGCTCCTCCTACTTTTACTTGGACAACTTCGGAGGAAGGTACAAGCTTGGGAACTAATCATGGTTATGGACGCCCGAAAATTCAGATTGTAGAAGAAGAAGAAGATGAGACGGAGACGAAATGAGTCTTCTTAGTTTATCTCTTTCTACGTACTTACGACTTTATTTTGCTTTAAGACATGATCCGGCTCTTGTATCTAAATAGTGTCGTAGTTTATTTCGTACTAGACTTATACGTATGATCGTGTTTTGTGACTCTTGATAACTCTTGATCTATGGTAGTTGCTTATAATCCTGTTCATGTCATTTACGTTCTCGATTATTCATCAACTCCTTTTTTTCGATGACAAAGGGGGAGAAAATTGTGCTAACAGTATATATGCAAAAAAATATAAATTTACAAGGCGCAATCTCAGGTGGAGATCATATACAGGGGGAAATTCAGAATTATGTTGTCATCAATCAAAAAGGGGGAGGATGTTGAATCCAGATTTTCATAGAGTTTTGATTTCTGACAAAGAGATACGCCGTGATCGACAAAAAGAAGATATTCATTGGTTTAAAGAGACACAAAAAGCTACATATGGTATTATACATTAGAGGTTGATTATTTGGTATGTTAGTAGTGTTATTTATGTTAAAATCTATCCTAAAATAATCTCACACCTCCAATCTTTGAATATATATATACAAGAATATATGAGTGCACATTAATTGTGCAATCTGGGCTAAACCGGTCAACCGGTTGAAACCAAGCAGTCGACCGTTTCTGCCCAGAATGCACAATTAACGTGCATAAGGATACATAACGTATATATATTCAAATTCCTGTCTACTGGTCCTTTTTGACCTATCGACCATTTTCTTCTAGAAAGCAACCTTTCATACAGACACTTCCATTTCTTCAATGGTTGCTTCTCTTTCTCTTCACCAATAATCATGGCCATTGATTGTAACTTTTCACAAAGGGTTACAACTTTTTATCCTCTATATAAATATCACAAGATCATCATTCCAAATCACCGATTCTATCAATCTAATCTCTATTCTCTTGATCTCCATCTTGAACTCTCAAGCACTCAAATTGCTCATATTCTATCATATATCTTTTGAATCCTAGAATCTATTTAACATTCTTTTGATTCAATACGATATCCACTTCCAAATCTTCATATACACAAATATATTATTTGAGGATAGGATTATAGGATGTTTGTATTACAAGTGACAAAATCGTGTTATCAAGAACACATACCGTCAACAACAAAGTATATTCATCTTAGTTGAAGTCCTCAGTGTTGTAATAGGCACATGTTAAAGTCCTCAGTGTTGTTAGAGGCGTGAAATCCCATTCGTCTGCTCGGGTGTTGTATACTTGTTTCTCCGGGTGAAGTGAGATGGTTATTAGTGAAAATCCAAATAGAAGTCTCGGACTGGACGTAGGATGGTGCTCCGAACCAGTCTAAAAATCCCTTGTGCGATATTTCTAGTTTACTGCATCTACTATTTTATATACATCTGTGATTAACTATTATTTCATACTTGTGTGTTATACACCATATTATATGATCCGTATGTATTATATTAGCACGTACACGCATTTTTTCAGAAATCAGTGGGACGGTGTAGATTGTCGATGTGGCATGTTTGCATTTCCAAAGTTAAATAATCATTAATAATGATTGTTGAAAGATTAAAACTAAGTGGAGTTTTAATGATTCTTTAATTAGATTAAAATGTGATTGTGATAATTTAAATTATCAAATTGGAAAAAATGATCGAGAATGGAGTTTCACCAGTTTTGCTCCAAGCGATAGTTAAATCTTTAATTAGATTTGAATGTGAAATGGTAATTAAATTTACCGATAACACCGTGGTGTTAGATATGGAGTATTATCAGTTTTGCTCCATGGGATGAATAGATTGGGATTGGGAAATAAAACAAATGATTTCTTTGGTAAAGTGTGCTAATCCCGACTAGTTTGGATAAACCTTAATTTGGTTTGAATTGATATCCAAAGGAAGATTAAAGAATAAATTTAAAGAATTTATCTTTGATAAAATTAATGGGAACCTTTCGTTAATGATGTGAATATTTGAATAAAAGAATATTCTGAATTGGAATCAGGCATATGTTGTGTTTTTATAGCACTTGATTATAAGATACGTGAATTATTCGAAAAGGTCGGGTTTATACCCATTCTGAATAATTGATTCGACGGTAAGTCGACGTTGAAGACGGTGGTTGAAGACTGGAGTTTTTCATATCGTTTGGATGATTACTGATGTCTTGACTGGGCTGTACACCCAAGACAAGGTAATAAGTGGTGATCGTCCATACGTACTTGGAGATTGACCAGATATGCGAGGACCTCTCTCCTATATTGGACATGTGGGACGAGGAATAAGGTGCCTCCGGTTTCGTTCAGACCCAGAACAGACTTGTAAATGGATGTGTGTCTGACATTGGATTTTATTTTATGTTGATTGATTTCTATTAAATATATATCTTTTTAGTGGCGGAGAATTTATTCTCTTTCTTAACACCCTTCTTTGAGACGTACAAGCTTAGAGGTTATATATCGATGGACATTAGTCGCATGGCGTGAATTGCCGGTGTGGCATGCTGAGATGCAAATGATCAAGGCTTTTGTGGAAAAGCAGAGTCTTGTGGTTGATGATCAAAGCATGGCTTTAAATAGCATAGCTTTGTGTATAGCATTAATTTGCGAGCCTCACACTTTGGTATGAGTCAAAAATGGGATAAAGGGCCCATGGAGTGCATGACGTTTCCTTCTAGCTATGGGTGGTGTCACCACTACTACAAAAGTGGGCATATTCGACACTAATATATGTGCGTTGCATGAAAAGTGTGGTGAAAGCTATGGTTTCTTTGATCTTCTGTAACAATATTCATATATTGTTGCATTAGACGTTAATGCACTGTTGCGATTGAAATTCTAGTGCTGTGACGTGCAACACCGGTTCAAAGCGTTGCATTACACCAGTTAAAAATTCACCTCATCAATCCGCGTCCTCATAAATGAAAAATCACAACCATTAAATTATGTTGATCAATCCACACGACCTTTTCTCTATTTCCCGCTAAGATTTTTATTCCCGCGATGCTTCTTTTCATTTCTCATTTCGTTCTCACCAAATGATGAACAACAACAGAGAGTTGCAAATCTGGTTTCATTCTTATTTTTCAGTTTTTAGATTTGTGATTCTATATTAATTTACGCTGCTTGCTTATTTGAAACTTTTAACAAACTCCAAACTTTCCCCAAATCCTCAAATCGAAATCCCTAGATTACTGCCGATTTAAGCAGCTTGCTTTATTTCTGTGCTCGTTGTTCTTCTAACTGTTGGATTTACCGTTCTATCAAAGGAGCACCCGTATGTTTTTTTCAGTATTTCCAAATTCGAAAGACAAGAAGGTTAGATTGTTTGTTCAATAGTCCTAATTATTGATATAACTTAAATTAGGATACTGTATGTATGTGTGGGGTTCTGTTGGTATAAATTCAGCTCAGCTTATTTCTTATTTCTAACTTGTTCACCTTGATAAATGATAACAATAGAAAATCCGTGGTCACCTTGATGTTCAGCTGTTATTTGAAACTATACATGAATTACATATTTATTGATCACTTTTTAATTGTTGAGATTTAAGTAAATACACAAAATCCAACCAAATTATGATACATGAGCGGAGTTTAGACTACAGTTTATGTCAGTCAATATTATAAGAGATGGCTAAAAGGAATAGTACTTTATTTTGATGATGTAGATACGTTGAAATGATGATTCATGCTCCTACTTTGATAAGGCCACATTTTGAGGTTCATTCGATGCATCTGGTTTTGATTGTCTTTTGCATTCCTTTTATTTTAGCAGTATTGTAGATTATGCATACAAGATGCTTGTTTAAAATTCTATGTGGTTTTCATAAGTTATTTCAACTCAACTCATGTCTTTATTAATTGATGTTGTGTATGGTCAGCTCTGTCCTTTCCGTAATTCAGCCTTGTTCTTTTACTCAATGACAGATGTGGCAATTTGCTAGTACAAGATTGATGCCTATTCTATATTGAATTGTCCAATGCTCTTTATGTAATCTATTACAAATTGGATGAAAGGTTTTTATTTATGACAATATGAAAGGAATATGGCTGTAAGAAAGGATGAGTTAGTTATGATATTTCCATACCCCGCATCATTCCCTAAAGACCAAGCAATAATGACAGCATGGTTTTTATCTCTCTCTACCATTCCATACCCTGCCTCAATGGTTATGTTTTTTGCACCTCAAAAGATTGAATCTTACGCTTTCAAAAAAAAAGCCTCAATGGTTGCACCTTGATGTTTTTTTCGGAACATCTCGCCTTGAGGTGCGCCTCACTCGTGTTTTATTATACCATTGGGAGGGGATAGGTTGAGGTGATGAGATGATATAAATATAAATAATAAACATTAATGGTTATCAATTCTGGTATCAAGGAAATAATAAAATACGGTAATGACTCATGTATGGAAAAATTCAAATTACATATGCGAAGACCGCAAAGAAGAATATTGAGCGTGGTTAAGTTTTTTGCTCTGAATAAAAAAATGTAAATGTGAATTGGAAAGAAAACAAATAGAAATACAGAAGCAGCAGCAAGGCTGACATGAATTTTCACCATAAGATATTAAAGATATTGTAGTATGAATATGATTTCCAATCATCCTTACCGAGCCTCATAAACTGACATCAAAGAAGCCTTATGACAACAAAATATCTCATAGACCAACTATTATGAGACCCCCACAGTCATAATCATCATTTGAAGAACAAGATAGTAAAATGACATAGAAAATGCTCGAGTCAGGAATCATAAAACATAGCCCAGTTCTTCTTAATACATTGTTGCAGGTATTGCTTAGCTGAGACGGTGATGGTTATTTGCAAAAATATCGTAACTACTTATATAGCCCTTCCCTTCATTTCTTTTGAGGTCCAAAATTACTGCACTGTTATATAAATTATGTTATGTTTATTTACTTTAGGGTAATATTTATCCTTTATCAGCATGAAAGCAGTGTTATGATATCATTTCAAAGGTTCAGTCTACTACATGCATATTATAAGGCTAGTAGATTTTTAAAATATTTGATTGATGTAGATACGTTGAATCTAAGAAGGAATACAACAAATTTCTGGAGCTAAAACCTAGAAGTGCTTTAGTAGTGAAAGAACTCTCTCAGTTATTGCAAGCAAAAACTGCATTAGACTCGGCATTTGGTCTGCACGATTCAGGAGCACTGAGTTATATATTCAAAGTTGTACTCGTTTTTTCTTCTGATCACTTGAAGGTAACCTTTTTTGACAGCTGATTTATTCATTCTTAAAGAGGATGAAAATAATTTGGGTTGAAGAATCTCTTAAAGAAGACCAAAACTCACCTATTCATTTCGACTAAACTGCTGATAAATATGCAGTACTACATTTTCGTTTTGGTCATTTTCTGTAACGAATTGGGATTTTCGACCCAGAAAATCAACATAAAACCCATGTTAATTTTTCAGGTATCGAACATTCCAGATCATTAATAGAAAGAAGTTAGAGGGTGAGAATAGATAAGATAGAAAATTAGAATAGAAGAAGAAGAAGAACATAATCAGAGTAAACACGAATCTCACAGCGGAAAGAATAAAATATAATACATAACATAACTTTGCAATAAAACAGTGTATATATATATATAACATTATCAGAGTACAACACTTACACACAACGGAAATAACAATAGCTATATAATCCTGAAGCCTCCTGCTTCAAGCTCCTCCAAGCATATCTGTAAAGACCTGAACTACTTGACTGCCCGTACAAATTTGGGCACCCAAGAGTTTAGGGAAAACAAAACAAAATAAACTCTGGGTCAGTCATTGGACTGGTGTGAGTAAACTCAAATCATCGGTTTAACTTTTAAAAATCCTTTTTAAAATAAAAGATAATCGTAAGACCGATCCACACATAAACAAGGACGGTTTTTACCTTACGATAACCCAAAAACAGTTTTAGAAATCGATACTTATCTGATATTATAATATTGTCTAATCACAAGTAATTAGAATCTAGCAGAACGCTTGCATCTCACGTTCCACATATATAGTATACAAACAAAAACCGCGGGCACTTACTGGAAATTGGATTCCGACTATGACAAGGTATGGGACCACCTACCGATAGTGTATCTCTAGAGGCAAATACACTGGGTTCAACAAGAACATCTTGCAACCCGGCCCTAACATGGTCGACCACTCGTTTCGCTTGAGTGTATCGAATGTATATCACCAACGGTTGGGAGCTACCCACCGTCTTCCCGAAAAGGGACAGCATCGAACATAGATAAAGAATGAAATGGATTTTCTCTAGATAGGTGATATACACCCTAATGGGAGCGACCCACTTAGCCATGCTGCCTGCCCGATATCTGTCATTTCCCGGTTGATGAGGCCTGAGGTCAATACGTATCTTTTGAAAACACTTGACCACCATTCACTTTGAATGCCACATCGTCATACCCGTCAAATCACACATTGATTTCCCCAAAAATACCACGGGTATAAAGCTAAGAGAAACGAATTCCTCTGCCACCAAACGTAAGTACGTTTGAAGAGATCAACTTACGCGATCTGTTAGATATACTCTGTCAGACATTCGTCCATTCACGTTTGTCCTAGGACTGGACAAACCGAAGGCACTATTCTGTAAATAGAACAGCCCTTGCATAACTCCGTCTTCAATTATCTTCATCACATTTGATCGCAACGCAAACGTCCATACAGAGTGGTTTTCAGATAATATATCTGATCCCGGTCTCTCCTTATTGACGACGGAAAAATGGTCAAAAACTTCGGTAGTCGGTGATTTAACTATCAAAGAAAAACAGGTGTGCAAACAACGATATTATTTCCAGATGGAAATTCTATCGACCAATCATCATTCAATGTTTATTTCTTTTTAGATCAAATCATCTTTAATTTAGCCATTTCCCATTCCTATATATTCATAAATTCTTATTTTCTAAATTCTAGAAAATATACTTTATAAATCATTTCGAAAACAACACCATATTTACTTCCATTCCTTATTTCCTATATTAGAAAACATTTCTGATCCTTATTTGGAAAAACATTTCCAAATCTCCTTTACTGGATTTAAACAGACGTTTAACATAAACATCGTTATGCCAACTCTTAACCATTACGGTCATTAACTCAATTCACTTAACCAACTTTCACTATCGAACCTTATCCCCTTCTTAGTTAAAACTGAAGTCAATCAAGTTGGGGTATAATCACCTCTCAGACCTTAACTGAACGACATTTCTAACCTCGAAATAAACAAGGTTCAAACTTTAAATCTTCAAGAAACTTTCTTGCGAAACTCTCAGATTCTGTTTATGAATCCACTCCCTTTACAAAATCACTTGATTATAACTATAATGTCATAACTCCATGCTTTCGAAATATATTAACTTAAATATAGCTTTTATATCTTTATTTGGATAAATGATAAAACAACTAATTTATTAACAAATGAGTAAAACTTAATTTTGAAACGGAAAGTAAACATTACTTCCCTTAATTCGATATAGTCGAATTCCAATGTATAACTCACTCTCGGATAATCACTATCCGATAACTTTCTTTTTCGAATAAACTATATTCGATTCCTCTTGTTCGAATAACTAATATTCGATAATCCTCTTCTTCGAATAACTATATTCAATTTAACACACTTCGAATGAACTATATTCGATTACTCTTCTCGAGTAAACTATACTCGATAACTCTACTTCGAATAAGTGTTATTCGATAACTCTACTTCGAATAAGCGATATCCGATTACTTCCTTTTTACTAACTCTATTTAATCTACTAATACTTGACTATCTCGAACTTGATTAGTTCTATTTAAATGAATCCAATTTGATTTAACTCCAATCGATTTACTCTAATTGATTATCCATAATTGGTTAACTCTAACTGATTTACTCTAACTGGTTAACTCTGACTGATTAACTGATCGATTAACTCTAACTCGACTAACTCGACTTAATTAACCCCTATCGATTAACTACTGTTTGATTTAACACCATTCGCTTGACTCTAGATTGCAGCGATCACAATGGTTACGCCTGATTCCCTCAGGAAACATCCGACCGCCATAGGCTATCTGCAGCCCTGCGAATTACGCTAGCAGTCGTACGAAATGGAAACTCTTTCTGAATAACTATATTGACTATCTCTATCCCAAATACTACATTCGATCATTTCTAATAGAATAACAAATATTCAACTAAATTCTAATTCAATTACCTAAGTTCGATTAACTCTATCTAGTCATCTCTTTATTCGAATAATGAATATTCGATTAACTCTAATCGAATAACTAATATTAGAATTACTCTATTGATGGACACTTATTCGAACAAATTATTTCGATTACTTTATTCGACTAACTCTTTTTGGTTCTCAAATATTCCACTTTCTCTATTTGTCTATATTTATTCCATATAAATACTCCATTTATTTCCTAAATAAATATTTACCTTTATAACCTTATTTATTTACTAAATAAATAGTTCTATTTGATTTACCCCTTTTTCCAAAGTATCTTATTTATTTCCTGTAGTTCTCCTTTTATAAAATCCATTTTGATTTCATAAAATGCTTATTTCAATATACACTTCGAATTCCCTTTTTATATAAAATTCCTTGATTTATATAAATATTTGATTTCAAATTTTTGTTTGAAATTCCTCTTTTTATACTACAGTATTTTCTTCAGTATTTAGAAGTATCAAATAACCATGATCAACACACAATCAACAACAGATTATAAATCACAACATATTTCACAATATATAAGAAACAGTCAAATAAATGTTGAGGAACCCAGTTGGGTCCCTCCAACCTGTTTACCTGCATCCACAGATGTCAGTCAACATAAATAACAAGAATATAAAATATTCTGATAAATAGAATCAACATCTCGATACGATTCATATATATCGTTATCGATGTTTCAACCAATTGACCAACAGTTCAACCAAAACAACCAACACACAGTAAACCAACCATTTTCATCGATTTAAAAATACGTGATGAAAATATAAGTTGAACAGAGTTAGTGAGAGTTACTCACATTGGCTGGTGATCGTTAAATAACGATATTTCGGTCATTGATTTGATCCGGGCGTTAAATTCCACCATAAATCCAAATTAGCTCCAGTTCACTTACGGTCAGTTCCAATGGGTAGTGTCCGTCCATACGATCCTGGCGGATCTTGTTTCGTCCAATTCTGACACCGTATGAAATAGATATACATTTTTAAAGTTGGACTAATTTAATTTAAATAAAAACTTTGGACTTAATTTCAAATGGGCCTTGCCCCTTTTACCTCAAGCCCAATACCCAATTTCCAAGCCCAGACCCATAAATTCCATCGTCTCCCTCAAACAAGTAATCACGAACCGTATCCTCCTTCACCCTTTTCGATTTCAATCTCCAAAATACCACATCCAACTCTACTGAAATTCGAACTAAAAACCCCAACCTCTCTCTCTTCAAATCCTCCTTCACTTCCATCACAACACGTATAACTCGATGTCCCCTCTACCTGTTTCATCTCGTGCTCGACGCAGTGACATCCTTGAAGGACATCGACATTCAACCTCAAGAAAAATCCCCAAACTCCTCCAATCAGCTCGAGATGATCGGCTAAACACAGTTTAATCACTTGTTCCATTCAAAACACCCTCGACTTACGGAAAACACAAACCCTATCTCCACTGTTGATTTTTGATCCCCGAAAAAGAACGTCGAATGCCACAATACATACATAGAAGTGAAGAGTTTTGGTTCAGGAGTGCAAAAATGTATAAATCGGGATTTTATGATTTTTCTATGATTTGTTTGATATTTTTGAATTCACGTTTGGGGTTTTCTATGAAAAATGATGGCGGCGCTTTCTTTGACCGGTGGAGATAGAGATTAGGGTTGGGAAAAATATAAGGGGTATATATAGAGTGGTATATTATTTTTTTATTTGCTTATTTTATTTATATACGAGCTACTGATGTTTTCATATGTGTTTAAAAATCCCTATGATCACACACAATACCCAAAAATCACGGAAATGGACCTGTAGCTACAGTTTGCCATTTCGGTCCCAACGAAACTGGTTTTGTCGAATTCCGACTCCGTTTGCTCACACAACATATTTTTAAAGTCAGAAAATTGACTGTTTTTCACATTAAAATCCCGTACGGCCACACATTGCCTCTAAAAATCACCAAACTTGGAATCTAACAAAAATTTGACATTGCGGATCCAACAAAATTAGTTTCGTCGAATTCCGACTTCGTTTGCAAAAGTGGCTATTTTTAAAGCTCAAAATAACCCATTTAAATATATAAATATATTTAAAAATAATTAAATTAAATATAAATAAATATATATTATCGTATATATCCACCATATATGTCCCTACAGCTCCTGAAAAATATATGTGGATTTACAACTCGATATTTCAAATCCTGGTTAAATCGATATTCGATTTATATTGAAAAATTCAATTTTAATATAAATAAATAGTTATAAGTTATAAAGGAATTCCACAGCGACTTTCTAGAATTTGATTTGGACGTAAATCGAAATCTACACGACGAAACCCCGATTTTTCTCTTCCACTAGAAAAATATACATTACCCGCCCCCAACGTTTCTTGTTTCATAGAAATCCAAGTTAAAACGGCTTCTGTATATTTGTTTAAAGTTCAAATTGCCAAATAACGAACTACCGCGCCATTTCAAGCTCGATTTTAATTATAATATAATTATACGTTCAAACTGTCGTTCAAAAAATATATTCGTTATTTTAATTCAATTCTAAACTGAATTAAATATCATAGAGGGTACAGTCCACACCATATTGTGAATTTCACCATTTCTGACTATTTACAGAAATTAAATATATTATTATATTATTTATTTTAATTAAATTTTCAATATTATTTAATTCTGGTTATTTTAAATAACCAAACCATTATTTAAATAATTAAATAAATTAATTATAACGCTGAAAAATGCGGGTCGTTACATTCTTCCCCCTTTAAAATAATTTCATCCTCGAAATTGCTAAGGTAGAAAACAGACCCTATTAACTGGTTTAAAAACTATTTATTTACTTTTAACTTTAGTTTTAACTGAACCCATTTAATTCCAATTAAAATATTAAATAAATTTAGTAAATGAAAATTTTCAAAATTTTCTGAAAAATTTTCTAACACCTGAAATTTTCGAATTTTTTTGCCAGCACCTCCTTTGTACCGGTCAATCGTTCAAACACCAACTCGCCTCTCTAGGCCTTTTCCAACCCAAAAGAAAATCAAACAGCCAAGCGGCTTTTCAAATCGGCCCATAAATCACCAAATCCATAAAAATAAACGTGTACCTTTTCGTCGGGCATATCATTACATCCTTTTATTCTGCTGCCAATTCAGCATATACCAAAGTCATCCCAAACGATTTCCAATCATCTGTTCTCAAACCCAATCATCCTATTTTCAAACCAAATCTCATTCTCAATCTCAAAATCCATTACCAATTTCAACTCTTACATACCTGTCCAATATATTTACACCAATCCATAACTCACAACTTCAACTTTATTCGATATCGTTCTATTTCAATTCAATTTTCCCTTACTGGTTTTTATTCAATTCCAGTTTTCATTCCCAAATTTCTATTTGATTTCCATTTTTGGTTTTAATTCAATTTCAATTTTCTTTCGCCAATTTTCTTTAAAATTTGTTTTTAATTCATACTATCTTCTCGGGAAATTTTAAACATCTTAGCACTTTCAAATGTCAAATATCCCTTTTCAGGATTCAAACAGCCTCCTTTTTCTTAAAACAATTCAAAAACACTCTCTTTGGTAGTAATCTGTCACTTACAACTCAAAAATAAACACTGATGATGTGGCCAGCATCATCAGAGTCATTTCCCAGCTATCGAAGTGAGTTCAATACTATATCACTTTCAAAACCATATCTAAACATTTTCAATTTGAAATCTTTTTCAAAATATCATTCACGATACTTGTAAACAATTTAAAATCTCCCAGGATTTTAAAATTTTCTTATATTCAATTCAAATCCATTTACAAACACTTCTCCCTGTTTTCAAAATTTTGATTCCAATTCTAATTTTATTCAGATTTAATTAATCTGCTTTTATATTATACGAACTCAAATTGGTTATTTATAGAACCATTTTCTTTATAACCAACCAACACATCCAACATACTATAATAATTCAAATATAAATATTTTCTTTATATCGAAATATACTTTGGGTAAAACTATCTCATTTACCCTCTTTCAAAACATACTATGTCGGTTTATCATATTCAAGTGTTTGATAATCCCTATCGATACAGTGGATCAAATTGATTGACCAGAATTCACAAACAACTCAACCAATAAATCTCCACAATATAAAACAACTTTTTATAAAATCTACAAATACGTTCACTCGTATATATACACTCAAACTCAATCTAGGGTATTACTAACCCCAACTCTACTGAGTCACGCCACAGAGCCAAGGTAATCACTTAACCTTCAGCTCTGATACCATTGTAACGAACTGGGATTTTCGACCCAGAAAATCAACATAAAACCCATGTTAAATTTTCAGGTATCGAACATTCCAGATCATTAATAGAATGAAGTTAGAGGGTGAGAATAGATAAGATAGAAAATTAGAATAGAAGAAGAAGAAGAACATAATCAGAGTAAACACGAATCTCACAGCGGAACGAATAAAATATAATACATAACATAACTTTGCAATAAAACAGTGTATATATATAGAATAACATTATCAGAGTACAACACTTACACACAGCGGAAATAACAATAGCTATACAATCCTGAAGCCTCCTGCTTCAAGCTCCTCCAAGCATATCTGTAAAGACCTGAACTACTTGACTGCCCGTACAAATTTGGGCACCCAAGAGTTTAGGGAAAACAAAACAAAATAAACTCTGGGTCAGTCATGAGACTGGTGTGAGTAAACTCAAATCATCGGTTTAACTTTTCAAAATCCTTTTCAAAAGAAAGGATAATCGTAAGACCGATCCACACATAAACACGGACGGTTTTTACCTTACGATAACCCAAAAACAGTTTTAGAAATTGATACTTATCTGATATTATAATAATGTATAATCACAAGTAATTAGAATCTAGCAGAACGCTTGCATCTCACGTTCCAAATATATAGTATACAAACAAAAACCGCGGGCACTTATTGGAAATTGGATTCCGGCTACGACAAGGTATGGGACCACCTTCCGATAGTGTATCTCTAGAGGCAAATACACTGGGTTCAACAAGAACATCTTGCAACCCGGCCCTCACATGACCGACCACTCATTTCGCTTGAGTGTATCGAATGTATATCACCAACGGTTGGGAGCTACCCACCGTCTTCCCGAAAAGGGACAGCATCGAACATAGATAAAGAATGAAATGGATTTTCTCTAGATAGGTGATATACACCCTAATGGGAGCGACCCACTTAGCCATGCTGCCTGCCCGATTTCTGTCATTTCCCGGTTGATGAGGCCTGAAGTCAATACGTATCTTTTGAAAACACTTGACCACCATTCACTTTGAATGCCACATCGTCATACCCGTCAAATCACACATTGATTTCCCCAAAAATACCACGGGTATAAAGCTAAGAGAAACGAATTCCTCCACCACCAAATGTAAGTACGTTTGAAGAGATCAACTTACGCGATCTGTTAGATATACTCTATCAGACATTCGTCCATTCACGTTTGTCCTGGGACTGGACAAACCGAAGGCACTATTCTGTAAATAGAATAACCCTGGCATAACTCCGTCTTCAAATATCTTCATCATATTTGATCGCAACGCTAACGTCCATACAAAGTAGTTTTCAGATAATATATCTGATCCCGGTCTCCCCGTATTGACGACGGAAAAATGGTCAAAAACTTCGGTAGTCAGTGATTTAACTATCAAAGAAAAACAGGTGTGCAAACAACGATATTATTTCCAGATGGAAATTCTATCGACCAATCATCATTCAATGTTTATTTCTTTTTAGATCAAATCATCTTTAATTTAGCCATTTCCCATTCCTATATATTCGTAAATTCTTATTTTCTAAATTCTAGAAAATATACTTTATAAATCATTTCGAAAACATCACCATATTTACTTCCATTCCTTATTTCCTATATTAGAAAACATTTCGGATCTTTATTTGGAAAAACATTTCCAAATCTCCTTTACTGGATTTAAACAGATGTTTAAAATAAACATCGTTATGCCAACTCTTAACCATTACGGTCATTAACTCAATTCACTTAACCAACTTTCACTATCGAACCTTATCCCCTTCTTAGTTAAAACTGAAGTCAATCAAGTTGGGTTAAAATCACCTCTCAGACCTTAACTGAACGACATTTCTAACCTCGAAATAAACAAGGTTCAAACATTAAATCTTCAAGAAACTTTCTTGCGATACCCTCGGATTCTGTTTATGAATCCACTCCCTTTACAAAATCATTTGATTATAACTATAATGTCATAACTCCATGCTTTCGAAATATATTAACTTAAATATAGCTTTTATATCTTAATTTGGATAAATGATAAAACAACTAATTTATTAACAAATGAGTAAAACTTAATTTTGAAACGGAAAGTAAACATTACTTCCCTTAATTCGATATAGTCGAATTCCAATGTTGTAACAACCCGAAAATCTGGGCCAGTTTAAAATTTTTATTTTGGCGATTATAGCGAATTTTGAATATTTAAAATAGATTATTTTAAATATAATCGACGAGAAATTTATTTTGAATAGAATTCGAACGTATATACTATACGCGTCGTCGTTAGAATATAAATAATTATATATAATTATAAATAGAATTGAAAATGGCGCGGTAGTTCGATAATTCGATTTCAAACTTCAATTGAATGTACCGGGTGCAAAACAATCCGGATTTTAGTGAAACCAAAAATGATAGGATCTAATTGATAATATCTTTCCAACGAATCCGAATAATCAAGATTTCATAGCGGGAATCAAAAGATATGTCCAGTTGAAAATTCTGAATAGTCGCTATGGAATTCAGGCCCTTAAAAATGGACATTTTGCAAATGACCTCGGATTTCGACGAAACCACTTTTGTTGGATCCGCAGTGTCAAGTTATTGCTAGGTTTCAAATTTCATAATTTTTCGAATCAATATGTGAGCGTGGCATAGGAAAACGTGTTTTGACCATTTCAGTTGATTTTAATCGACTGGAAATTGGCCATTTTTCCAACGGTCTCAGAATTCAACGAAACTAGTTTTGTTAGGACCGTATCGTCAATACGAAGCTAGAAAATATTTTTCTGGAATTTTTCTAGTTAGTATGTGACCCCGGTAATTTGAAATGTACGTTTAAAATTCAATATAGTGATTTAAATGTAAATTTAACGGAAACTGATTGTAACAATCGAATCAGCTTGCGATACATATCCCATTGTGTTCGGAATGGGGGTAAAACGCTATGGACGACAGGCGGTGGGCCTCGTTTCGAGGTCGTAATTGAAAGTCAACTCTTTAGGATAAAATAAATAAATAAAAAAAAAATCTCTCTCCTATATTCCCTCTGGCCCCCCCGTTGTTTCATTCGAACAGATGAAATCAAAATAAATAAATAAAAAACCCTAGCGTCATCGACAGCCGCCCCCCCCCCCCCCCGAAGCGCTGCCGACCATCGCCGCACCCACCCCTCCCTCGACGAACTCCCATCGAAGCCCCCTCCCTCGACGAGCCCACCGAAGCCCCCCCCCCCCTCCTCGTTTCAGAAACGCGACGCGCCCCTCGAAAGCTCCACCACCAGAACGGCCTACCGCACCTCCATCTTCCTTAGACGACTGCCGCACCCACTAGGAAGCCCCCCCTCGCTGGTATGTTTTTTTTATTTTATTTTTATTTTATTCTCTTATTTTATTTTATTTTTAATTTAAATAAAATACAGTTAAAAAAATGTAAAAACTGATTTTGTTTTGAAATATTAAAAACTGATTTTATAAGAAAATTAAAACTGATATTAACGGGAAAGTTGAAAACTGATTTTCATTTTAAAGTTGAAACTGATTTTTCATTTTAAAGTTTGGAAACTGATTTTTATTTTAAAATTTTAAAGGGAAGAAGATTTGAAACTTTAAAATAGAAAAGATTTAAACTTAAAAAGTAAAAGAAAAGATTTGATCTTTACTATGAAAAAGGTTCGATATTTGATATGAAAAGGATTTGGTCTTTAGTTTAGAAAAGATTATATTTTTAAATATAAAAAGATTTGATTTTTTGGTAGATAAAGAAACGATTTTTATTTATAGTTATAGATAATAAAAATATAATTTTTATGCTATAGAAAAGGAAAAAAAATATAATCTTTATATAGAAAAATAGCGTTATAAAAATAGAATTTTTATCTATATATTAGCGGTAAGAAAGTAGAATTTTTATATATTGAACTTTGAACTAAAAATTCGATTTTTATATATTGAACTTTGAACTAAAAATTCGATTTTTATATATTGAACTTTGAAATAAAAATTCGATTTTTATATATTGAATAGCGAAGTAAAAATTCGATTTTTATGTATGTAGTGGCTACGGGCGACGAAGCTGACGAAGATGCGAAAACAATGAAGATTTCTATCAATGAAGTGCTGTGGAGCTAGGATAGCTATCTGTGAGAATTTCTCACCTCTCAATTTCTTTTCTAGTTATATATATATACTAGGATGCAGACGGTGCTTAGTAGCACCCGACACAATCGTCCACAGACCATGGACTTGTTTGTTTGGCTGTTTGGTTATTGATTGTGATATTGGTTTGAATGTGGTTTGTGGTGTGAAAAATCGAATCGATAAATTGGTTAGGATTAGACCTGCGCCGTTATAAGGCGAAGGAGTAAGGCTAGGTTAGACTCTTACTCCAAAAGTAGTGGTTTGCATAATAAAATTGATATGATTGATGTGTGAATGGCGTGGGCCTTCACTAGACCGGGGATAAGGCTAGGCCTTGTCCCGTTTCTAGTATCGTGCCGTTATGCCGCCGAAATTTTCTAAAATAAGTTAGAAAAATAAAAATATCATTTTTATAGAATAAATGAATTGAATAGAAATTCATATGTTGGAATAAAATGTTTTATCGTTAAAAATATAATTTTTAACGTGAATGTGAATAAATAAATATTCATTTACAAACCAGACGGTTTGTTTATGTACACTTATTTGAATGACATTGATTGGGACTATAAATTTTACACATCGCCCAACTGCACAAATAAAATATTTGTTTGATTGTTTGAAACCCTACACGGGTGTTAGGATGAAATATGCAGTTCACTCATCCTGATTGATTAAATATGTCGATCGATTGATTGACAGGCTGTTATAAGCGTTAGATCTCTATATTTGATGCTTATACAGTGTAGTGCACTTTGGTTGATGGTTGATTATTTTTCAATGCTATGATATTCATGTGTTGTATGAAAATCCATATAATGAACTTTATATGGTAATTGATTGGGCCTCATTCCAATTTGAAAAATAAAGAATATAAAAAAATAAAAGTTCATGTGTTGACAGTACTCATCTATAGAGATTGGTCTTGTGTTGAACGAGATATTTTAATATTAAAATTTACATCTTTATCAATATAAAATAAAGTTCATGTGTTGACAGTTTCATTCATTGAGATTGGTCATGTGTTGAACGAAATATTTTGATAATAACAACGATTTTGAAGAAGAAATATTTGAAATAGAATATTTGAAAATAGAAATTTGTGAAGCCGTGTTGGTTAGATTGACGCCATTTTGACGTAAACGATATTTATATCGATTTATTCGATTTCGAATAGAAATGAATTGAAAACGATTTCGAATAGAAATGAATTGAAAACGATTTCGAATAGAAATGAATTGAAAACGATTTCGAATAGAAATGAATTGAAAACGATTTCGAATAGAAATGAATTGAAAACGATTTCGAAATGAATTGAATTGAAAACGATTTCGAAATGAATTGAATTGAAAACGATTTCGAAATGAATTGAATTGAAAACGATTTTGAAATGAATTGAAAATGAATTCAAATTGAATTGAAATTTGAATTGAATAGAAATGAATTTTGAAACAAATTTATAAAGAAGAATTCAATTTTGATTTGAATTGAAATGGAAGTTGAAATTGCTTTTGAAACAAATTTAAAACTATTAATATAATTCGTTTTAAATAGAAATCGACGAAATATATATTATATATATTATATATATAATATAATGGCCTGAATAGAACGCGCCGCGTCGCGGCAGTTCGCGAATTTCGACCATTTATTTCGAACGGACATTACGGGAGACCCGACCGTCGGATTCTCCTAAAACCGGAACCGTTGGGTTCGTATCGAAAAGAGCTTTCTAATGAATGTTAGAAATTTGAAATCTAACGGCTGGATTTGGAGATATGTCCAAATCAAATTCGAAAAAGGTCGCTGTAAGTGCAGTTCGATGGCCGTTGATGGAAATCGACTGTACGGGCCTTGATAAAATTATTAAAAATAGTAATAATTTGTGTAAAATCATAAGGAATGATTTAGAAAGAATTGGGATGAAAAACTCCATATTTGAAAAGATAAAAATAGATTTTTATCGAAATGAACTAGTTTTGAACTAGAATTATAATTCTATTTATTTTTAAATAAATAAATTGAATTCGAAAAGAGTTTTAAAAATAACCAAAATTTCCAATGATTGCATTGGAGTGGATTTGAATCGAAATTGTCTTCGGAATATTTCGATGTTGGAATTCGTGATTATACAGGTGTTGTTATGGAAATTTGAAAGATATATATTGATATCGTTATTTCCAATACGACATTTGTTAGTCGTAGAATTCGATATTGAATATAAGCCGATATATTTTCTATTCAGAGCCTTGTATTGAATATCGAATGTGATTTGGGTTTGTCGTGAATGGTGTCTTCACTAACACTATTCTTGAACCCAGTTGAGAAAAGATTAAATCTTTTTATTTAGATTTAATGAAGTGCACCAATTAAATAATATTTAATTGGAATTGAATTGATATTGATTTTTGGGTTTATCGTGAGCAGTGTTTTAAATAACACTCGTTCTTTAACCCGATAATTAATGAATGTGATTTTGGGTTTATCGTGAACCGTGTTTTAAATGACACTGATTCTTTAACCCAGTCGAAGATTAAAACTAAGTGGAGTTTTAATGAATCTTTAATTAGATTGAAATGATCGAAAGTGGAGTATCACCAGTTTTGCTCCAGGCGATAGTTAAATCTTTAATTAGATTTGAACGTGAAATGGTAATTGAATTTACCGATAACACTGTGGTGTTAGATATGAAGTATTACCAGTTTTACTTCATGGGATGAATAGGTTGGGATTGGGAAATTAAAACAAATGATTACTTCGGTAAGGTTCGCTAATCCCGACTAGTTTGAATTGATATTCAAAAATGGATTAAAGAATAAATTCAATGAATTTATCTTTGATAAAATTAATGGGAATCTTCCCCTATGAATGTGAAATTTAGAAACTAACTGTCGGTTAGCCAAGCAGAATGGTTTTCTGGATATTGATCTGATGTTGGTTTCGGCCTTCGGGGTTAATATTTGGGGAATTATTCTCTTGATTAATTTACGGTTAGTGACTAATGAATTGGAATGAGGCGTATGTTGTGTTTGTGTAACACTTTTATAAAATATACGCGAGTTATTCGGGAAGACCGGGTTTATCCCATTCTGAATAACTGATACGACGATAAGTCGAAGATGAAGACGATGGTCGAAGACCGGAAGTCTTCACGTCGTTTGGGTGGTAACTGATGATCTTGATTGGGCTGTACACCCAAGAAGATGGAAACAGTTGGTGATCGTCCAGACGTACTTGGAGATCGATGGATATGCGGGGTACTAGGTGCCTCCGGTTTCGTTCAGACCCAGAACGGACTTGTAAATGGACTGTGTGTCTGACATTGGATTTTAGTCCGTGTGATTGATTTCTATTAAATATATATCTGTTTGGCGGCGGAGAATTTATTCTCTTGCTTAACGCCCTTCTCTGAGACGTACGAGCTCAGGGGTTATATATTGGTGGATATCAAACGCATGGAGTGAATTGCCTGTGTGGCATGCCTGAGTGGCAATTGATCGAGGCTTCTGTTGAAAAGCAAAGTCTTGTGGTGATGATCAAAGCACGGCCTTTGTGGCGTAGCTTTGTGTAACGTATACCTCGCGTGTTTCACACCCGGTATGAACCAAAAACGGGAGACGGACCTCAGGGAGGACTTGCGTTTCTTTCTAGCTAGAAGTGGCGTCAGTGGTTTTACACGCCCTGACGAGTTTGACTTATGTGGTTGTTGCTATTGCGAGGCGCCTCGGATTGATCGGTCGTTCTCGAACCGATGGAGTCATTTGTTGGCTCGTTTACGCCCCATAGGGCGGAGAAACGTATTGTTCAGGCACTATAATCCACATCGGTGGACCGGCCCTGACGATCCAAGGGGCAGTTGCTGCTGCTCCGGAGACATGGGC
This sequence comes from Allium sativum, assembly GCA_030737875.1. NCBI lineage: Eukaryota > Viridiplantae > Streptophyta > Magnoliopsida > Asparagales > Amaryllidaceae > Allium > Allium sativum. The sequence continues at coordinate 34,730 of JASFAX010001844.1, forward strand.
TAGATTGTCTCGAATCGGTTGAGGACTATCTTTTGCCTCGGTTCATAGACGGAAATCCAATTTCCAAATACGTGCCATTTGCGGTTTTATTTGTAAACCTATATATGGCGACATAGTGGTATGGGGCATTCATGCCGCCTATGATTGATACTTATGATTTGAAGTTGTTTTATACACTATGCACTTATAATAGTATCAAATGATTTGTTTTAAACGTATCAAGCATTCTTTGGCTGTTATAAGGGAAAACCCTATCCCCCGGCTTGCGTTGCATTGTGTGATAGGACCTGGGTCTTATAACAGCTTCATTTTTCTTTATTTAGCATTGCGCTGTTGTTTCATGCACTGGTATTCTTGGGAGGAAACCCGTTCCGTGTTATACGGCGTGGTCCCTTGATTTACCTAATGATTTAAGATAAAGATTAATAACTGTTTTAGTTCTCACACCAGTCTCATGACTGACCTGGAGTTTATTGTTTTAACCTAAACTCTGGGTGCCCCTATTTTGACACGGGCAGCTAGTAGTTTTGGTTTTGCAGATTTATATTCACAGGATCCTGGTTTACAGCTGGAACGATATCCGGAAAGCTTTGTATCCGTATATCTACTTCTAGTTGTATATTGTATTATTTTCCGCTGCTATGTATTTAAATGTAATTTAAATCTCTGATATTTCTGTGTAATATTCATTTATACTCTGTATATTCTTATAATCTGATGCATTGTTGTAATATACAGTGAAATGTTCTTCTGTATGCGTTCTGTTTTGTCCTGTTCTCAAACGATAGGGCGTTTCGAACGACCTGGATCGGTTTAGCGACTGGTTCGGACCGAGCGAAATTCCTTCTCGTCACAGTTGGTATCAGAGCTTTGGTTTACAAAGCAGAGAACAAGGCACATTAGAACCATACGAAAGAATACATCAGATATTGGATTAGTAAAATCCAATGGGAATGACTCGTTAGAGATGGGATCAGTAGTATCCTAGAACGAGTGTGAAGAGTAAATTTTTAAAGTAAAAACAAATTTTTGTTTTGAAAATTTAAATCAACTATTCGTATTTGATTATCTATTTATATTGAGTTGGACAATCCAGTATATATAGATTTTGCGTATACGTCTGATCCACGTGTATTTGAAATTTTAATATACTGGATAGATATAGAGTCACATTCTAGACACCCGGGGATAATTCTGATGATGTGGCCACATCATCAGTATTTATATTCGTGTTTCGAAGGTGTGATATCTATATATTTCCATTAGACTGGTGTGAGAACCAAATCTTATATAGCTAGAACACTTTGTTGTGAATTGGCATCAAAAACAAGATTTTCAGTATATGTATCAAAATTATGAATTTGAAACTCTAATTCACTAATTGATTGATGTTTGTGTTGTTTGTTTATTTGTTTGCTAATTTTTAACCAATTAGCCTAATTGAATCAAATATTGAATTATATTGAAAATTGGTTGCATTTGCTTGCATATACATATATATCTTTGAACAGGTCATAGCAAGGAGGCTAGAGCAGAGAGTAAAATTTGTTTGCCCGACAAATAGGTACATGTTTACTACATAATTTCCTGTTTTGTTTGGGTGATGATGATTTTGTGAGCCTATTGGCTAGCCGCTTGGCTTTTTCTTTTTCTTTTTGAGATCTGAAGGACCGGGGAAGCTATTTGAAATTCCCCGATGCTCCCATTGCAGGGGAGGTTATGGCGAAATTTTTCGAAAATTTAGGGTGTTAGCCAAATTTTTGAAATTTTTGAAAAGTTCTTAGAAACTGAAAAGTTGAAGAACTTAAGCCGTAATCAAAACAATAGAAGTTGAGTTGAATTGTTAAACAACTTTCGACTTTGTTCCTTTTCGGGGACGAAAAGTTTTAAGTGGGGGAGATTGTAACAACCCGAAAATCTGGGCCAGTTTAAAAATTTTATTTTGGCGATTATAGCGAATTTTGAATATTTAAAATAGATTATTTTAAATATAATCGACGAGAAATTTATTTTGAATAGAATTCGAACGTATATATTATACGCGTCGTCGTTAGAATATAAATAATTATATATAATTATAAATAGAATTGAAAATGGCGCGGTAGTTCGATAATTCGATTTCAAACTTCAATTGAATGTACCGGGTGCAAAACAATCCGGATTTTAGTGAAACCAAAAATGATAGGATCTAATTGATAATATCTTTCCAACGAATCCGAATAATCAAGATTTCATAGCGGGAATCAAAAGATATGTCCAGTTGAAAATTCTGAATAGTCGCTATGGAATTCAGGCCCTTAAAAATGGACATTTTGCAAATGACCTCGGATTTCGACGAAACCACTTTTGTTGGATCCGCAGTGTCAAGTTATCGCTAGGTTTCAAATTTCATAATTTTTCGAATCAATATGTGAGCGTGGCATAGGAAAACGTGTTTTGACCATTTCAGTTGATTTTAATCGACTGGAAATTGGCCATTTTTCCAACGGTCTCAGAATTCAACGAAACTAGTTTTGTTAGGACCGTATCGTCAATACGAAGCTAGAAAATATTTTTCTGGAATTTTTCTAGTTAGTATGTGACCCCGGTAATTTGAAATGTACGTTTAAAATTCAATATAGTGATTTAAATGTAAATTTAACGGAAACTGATTGTAACAATCGAATCAGCTTGCGATACATATCCCATTGTGTTCGGAATGGGGGTAAAACGCTATGGACGATAGGCGGTGGGCCTCGTTTCGAGGTCGTAATTGAAAGTCAACTCTTTAGGATAAAATAAATAAATAAATAAATAAAAAATCTCTCTCCTATATTCCCTCTGGCCCCCCCGTTGTTTCATTCGAACAGATGAAATCAAAAAAAAAAAAAAAAAAAAACCCTAGCGTCATCGACAGCCGCCCCCCCCCCCCCCGAAGCGCTGCCGACCATCGCCGCACCCACCCCTCCCTCGACGAACTCCCATCGAAGCCCCCTCCCTCGACGAGCCCACCGAAGCCCCCCCCCCCCTCCTCGTTTCAGAAACGCGACGCGCCCCTCGAAAGCTCCACCACCAGAACGGCCTACCGCACCTCCATCTCCCTTAGACGACTACCGCACCCACTAGGAAGCCCCCCCTCGCTGGTATGTTTTTTTTATTTTATTTTATTTTTATTTTATTCTCTTATTTTATTTTATTTTTAATTTAAATAAAATACAGTTAAAAAAATGTAAAAACTGATTTTGTGTTGAAATATTAAAAACTGATTTTATAAGAAAATTAAAACTGATATTAACGGGAAAGTTGAAAACTGATTTTCATTTTAAAGTTGAAACTGATTTTTCATTTTAAAGTTTGGAAACTGATTTTTATTTTAAAATTTTAAAGGGAAGAAGATTTGAAACTTTAAAATAGAAAAGATTTAAACTTAAAAAGTAAAAGAAAAGATTTGATCTTTACTATGAAAAAGGTTCGATATTTGATATGAAAAGGATTTGGTCTTTAGTTTAGAAAAGATTATATTTTTAAATATAAAAAGATTTGATTTTTTGGTAGATAAAGAAACGATTTTTATTTATAGTTATAGATAATAAAAATATAATTTTTATGCTATAGAAAAGGAAAAAAAATATAATCTTTATATAGAAAAATAGCGTTATAAAAATAGAATTTTTATCTATATATTAGCGGTAAGAAAGTAGAATTTTTATATATTGAACTTTGAACTAAAAATTCGATTTTTATATATTGAACTTTGAACTAAAAATTCGATTTTTATATATTGAACTTTGAAATAAAAATTCGATTTTTATATATTGAATAGCGAAGTAAAAATTCGATTTTTATGTATGTAGTGGCTACGGGCGACGAAGCTGACGAAGATGCGAAAACAATGAAGATTTCTATCAATGAAGTGCTGTGGAGCTAGGATAGCTATCTGTGAGAATTTCTCACCTCTCAATTTCTTTTCTAGTTATATATATATACTAGGATGCAGACGGTGCTTAGTAGCACCCGACACAATCGTCCACAGACCATGGACTTGTTTGTTTGGCTGTTTGGTTATTGATTGTGATATTGGTTTGAATGTGGTTTGTGGTGTGAAAAATCGAATCGATAAATTGGTTAGGATTAGACGTGCGCCGTTATAAGGCGAAGGAGTAAGGCTAGGTTAGACTCTTACTCCAAAAGTAGTGGTTTGCATAATAAAATTGATATGATTGATGTGTGAATGGCGTGGGCCTTCACTAGACCGGGGATAAGGCTAGGCCTTGTCCCGTTTCTAGTATCGTGCCATTATGCCGCCGAAATTTTCTAAAATAAGTTAGAAAAATAAAAATATCATTTTTATAGAATAAATGAACTGAATAGAAATTCATATGTTGGAATAAAATGTTTTATCGTTAAAAATATAATTTTTAACGTGAATGTGAATAAATAAATATTCATTTACAAACCAGACGGTTTGTTTATGTACACTTATTTGAATGACATTGATTAGGACGATAAATTTTACACATCGCCCAACTGCACAAATAAAATATTTGTTTGATTGTTTGAAACCCTACACGGGTGTTAGGATGAAATATGCAGTTCACTCATCCTGATTGATTAAATATGTCGATCGATTGATTGACAGGCTGTTATAAGCGTTAGATCTCTATATTTGATGCTTATACAGTGTAGTGCACTTTGGTTGATGGTTGATTATTTTTCAATGCTATGATATTCATGTGTTGTATGAAAATCCATATAATGAACTTTATATGGTAATTGATTGGGCCTCATTCCAATTTGAAAAATAAAGAATATAAAAAAATAAAAGTTCATGTGTTGACAGTACTCATCTATAGAGATTGGTCTTGTGTTGAACGAGATATTTTAATATTAAAATTTACATCTTTATCAATATAAAATAAAGTTCATGTGTTGACAGTTTCATTCATTGAGATTGGTCATGTGTTGAACGAAATATTTTGATAATAACAACGATTTTGAAGAAGAAATATTTGAAATAGAATATTTGAAAATAGAAATTTGTGAAGCCGTGTTGGTTAGATTGACGCCATTTTGACGTAAACGATATTTATATCGATTTATTCGATTTCGAATAGAAATGAATTGAAAACGATTTCGAATAGAAATGAATTGAAAACGATTTCGAATAGAAATGAATTGAAAACGATTTCGAATAGAAATGAATTGAAAACGATTTCGAATAGAAATGAATTGAAAACGATTTCGAAATGAATTGAATTGAAAACGATTTCGAAATGAATTGAATTGAAAACGATTTCGAAATGAATTGAATTGAAAATGATTTTGAAATGAATTGAAAATGAATTCAAATTGAATTGAAATTTGAATTGAATAGAAATGAATTTTGAAACAAATTTATAAAGAAGAATTCAATTTTGATTTGAATTGAAATGGAAGTTGAAATTGCTTTTGAAACGAATTTAAAACTATTAATATAATTCGTTTTAAATAGAAATCGACGAAATATATATTATATATTTTATAAATATAATATAATGGCCTGAATAGAACGCGCCGCGTCGCGGCAGTTCGCGAATTTCGACCATTTATTTCGAACGGACATTACGGGAGACCCGACCGTCGGATTCTCCTAAAACCGGAACCGTTGGGTTCGTATCGAAAAGAGCTTTCTAATGAATGTTAGAAATTTGAAATCTAACGGTTGGATTTGGAGATACGTCCAAATCAAATTCGAAAAAGGTCGCTGTAAGTGCAGTTCGATGGCCGTTGATGGAAATCGACTGTACGGGCCTTGATAAAATTATTAAAAATAGTAATAATTTGTGCAAAATCATAAGGAATGATTTAGAAAGAATTGGGATGAAAAACTCCATATTTGAAAAGATAAAAATAGATTTTTATCGAAATGAACTAGTTTTGAACTAGAATTATAATTCTATTTATTTTTAAATAAATAAATTGAATTCGAAAAGAGTTTTAAAAATAACCAAAATTTCCAATGATTGCATTGGAGTGGATTTGAATCGAAATTGTCTTCGGAATATTTCGATGTTGGAATTCGTGATTATACAGGTGTTGTTATGGAAATTTGAAAGATATATATTGATATCGTTATTTCCAATACGACATTTGTTAGTCGTAGAATTCGATATTGAATATAAGCCGATATATTTTCTATTCAGAGCCTTGTATTGAATATCGAATGTGATTTGGGTTTGTCGTGAATGGTGTCTTCACTAACACTATTCTTGAACCCAGTTGAGAAAAGATTAAATCTTTTTATTTAGATTTAATGAAGTGCACCAATTAAATAATATTTAATTGGAATTGAATTGATATTGATTTTTGGGTTTATCGTGAGCAGTGTTTTAAATAACACTCGTTCTTTAACCCGATAATTAATGAATGTGATTTTGGGTTTATCGTGAACCGTGTTTTAAATGACACTGATTCTTTAACCCAGTCGAAGATTAAAACTAAGTGGAGTTTTAATGAATCTTTAATTAGATTGAAATGATCGAAAGTGGAGTATCACCAGTTTTGCTCCAGGCGATAGTTAAATCTTTAATTAGATTTGAACGTGAAATGGTAATTGAATTTACCGATAACACTGTGGTGTTAGATATGAAGTATTACCAGTTTTACTTCATGGGATGAATAGGTTGGGATTGGGAAATTAAAACAAATGATTACTTCGGTAAGGTTCGCTAATCCCGACTAGTTTGAATTGATATTCAAAAATGGATTAAAGAATAAATTCAAGGAATTTATCTTTGATAAAATTAATGGGAATCTTCCCCTATGAATGTGAAATTTAGAAACTAACTGTCGGTTAGCCAAGCAGAATGGTTTTCTGGATATTGATCTGATGTTGGTTTCGGCCTTCGGGGTTAATATTTGGGGAATTATTCTCTTGATTAATTTACGGTTAGTGACTAATGAATTGGAATGAGGCGTATGTTGTGTTTGTGTAACACTTTTATAAAATATACGCGAGTTATTCGGGAAGACCGGGTTTATCCCATTCTGAATAACTGATACGACGATAAGTCGAAGATGAAGACGATGGTCGAAGACCGGAAGTCTTCACGTCGTTTGGGTGGTAACTGATGATCTTGATTGGGCTGTACACCCAAGAAGATGGAAACAGTTGGTGATCGTCCAGACGTACTTGGAGATCGATGGATATGCGGGGTACTAGGTGCCTCCGGTTTCGTTCAGACCCAGAACGGACTTGTAAATGGACTGTGTGTCTGACATTGGATTTTAGTCCGTGTGATTGATTTCTATTAAATATATATCTGTTTGGCGGCGGAGAATTTATTCTCTTGCTTAACGCCCTTCTCTGAGACGTACGAGCTCAGGGGTTATATATTGGTGGATATCAAACGCATGGAGTGAATTGCCTGTGTGGCATGCCTGAGTGGCAATTGATCGAGGCTTCTGTTGAAAAGCAAAGTCTTGTGGTGATGATCAAAGCACGGCCTTTATGGCGTAGCTTTGTGTAACGTATACCTCGCGTGTTTCACACCCGGTATGAACCAAAAACGGGAGACGGACCTCAGGGAGGACTTGCGTTTCTTTCTAGCTAGAAGTGGCGTCAGTGGTTTTACACGCCCTGACGAGTTTGACTTATGTGGTTGTTGCTGTTGCGAGGCGCCTCGGATTGATCGGTCGTTCTCGAACCGATGGAGTCATTTGTTGGCTCGTTTACGCCCCATAGGGCGGAGAAACGTATTGTTCAGGCACTATAATCCACATCGGTGGACCGGCCCTGACGATCCAAGGGGCAGTTGCGGCTGCTCCGGAGACATGGGCTAGATTGTCTCGAATCGGTTGAGGACTATCTTTTGCCTCGGTTCATAGACGGAAATCCAATTTCCAAATACGTGCCATTTGCGGTTTTATTTGTAAACCTATATATGGCGACATAGTGGTATGGGGCATTCATGCCGCCTATGATTGATACTTATGATTTGAAGTTGTTTTATACACTATGCACTTATAATAGTATCAAATGATTTGTTTTAAACGTATCAAGCATTCTTTGGCTGTTATAAGGGAAAACCCTATCCCCCGGCTTGCGTTGCATTGTGTGATAGGACCTGGGTCTTATAACAGCTTCATTTTTCTTTATTTAGCATTGCGCTGTTGTTTCATGCACTGGTATTCTTGGGAGGAAACCCGTTCCGTGTTATACGGCGTGGTCCCTTGATTTACCTAATGATTTAAGATAAAGATTAATAACTGTTTTAGTTCTCACACCAGTCCCATGACTGACCTGGAGTTTATTGTTTTAACCTAAACTCTGGGTGCCCCTATTTTGACACAGGCAGCTAGTAGTTTTGGTTTTGCAGATTTATATTCACAGGATCCTGGTTTACAGCTGGAACGATATCCGGAAAGCTTTGTATCCGTATATCTACTTCTAGTTGTATATTGTATTATTTTCCGCTGCTATGTATTTAAATGTAATTTAAATCTCTGATATTTCTGTGTAATATTCATTTATACTCTGTATATTCTTGTAATCTGATGCATTGTTGTAATATACAGTGAAATGTTCTTCTGTATGCGTTCTGTTTTGTCCTGTTCTCAAACGATAGGGCGTTTCGAACGACCTGGATCGGTTTAGCGACTGGTTCGGACCGAGCGAAATTCCTTCTCGTCACAAATGTATAACTCACTCTTGGATAATCAGTATCCGAAAACTTTCTTTTTCGAATAAACTATATTCGATTCCTCTTGTTCGAACAACTAATATTCGATAATCCTCTTCTTTGAATAACTATATTCAATTTAACACACTCCGAATGAACTATATTCGATTACTCTTCTCGAGTAAACTATACTCGATAACTCTACTTCGAATAAGTGTTATTCGATAACTCTACTTCGAATAAGCGATATCCAAGTACTTCCTTTTTACTAACTCTATTTAATCTACTAATACTTGACTATCTCGAACTTTATTAGTTCTATTTAAATGACTCCAATTTGATTTAACTCCAATCGATTTGCTCTAATTGATTAACCATAATTGGTTAACTCTAACTGATTTACTCTAACTGGTTAACTCTAACTGATTAACTCTGATCGATTAACTCTAACTCGACTAACTCGACTTAATTAATCCCTATCGACTAACTACTATTTGATTTAACACCATTTGCTTGACTCTAGATTGCAGTGATCATAATGGTTACGCCTGATTCCCTCAGGAAACATCCGACCGCCGTAGGCTTTCTACAGCCCTGCGAATTACGCTAGCAGTCGTACGAAATGGCAACTCTTTCTGAATAACTATATTGACTATCTCTATCTCAAATACTACATTCGATCAATTCTAATTGAATAACAAATATTCACCTAAATTCTAATTCAATTACCTAAGTTCGATTAACTCTATCTCTTCAACTCTTTATTCGAATAACGAATATTCGATTAACTCTAATCGAATAACTAATACTAGATTTACTCTATTGATGGACTCTTATTCGAATAAATTATTTTGATTACTTTATTCGACTAACTCTTTTTGGTTCACAAATATTCCACTTTCTCTATTTGTCTATATTTATTCCATATAAATACTCCATTTATTTCCTAAATAAATATTTACCTTTATAACCTTATTTATTTACTAAATAAATAGTTCTATTTGATTTACCCCTTTTTCCAAAGTATCTTATTTATTTTCTGTAGTTCTTCTTTTATAAAATCCATTTTGATTTCATAAAATGCTTATTTCAATATACACTTCGAATTCACTTTTTATATAAAATTCCTTGATTTATATAAATATTTGATTTCAAATTTTAGTTTGAAATTCCTCTTTTTATACTATAGTATTTTCTTCAGTATTTAGAAGTATCAAATAACCATGATCAACACACAATCAACAACAGATTATAAATCACAACATATTTCACAATATATAAGAAACAGTCAAATAAATGTTGAGGAACCCAGTTGGGTCCCTCCAACCTGTTTACCTGCATCCACAGATGTCAGTCAAAATAAATAACACGAATATAAAATATTCTGATAAACAGAATCAACATCTCGATACGATTCATATATATCGTTATCGATGTTTCAACCAATTGACTAACAGTTCAACCAAAACAACCAACACACAGTAAACCAACCATTTTCATCGATTTAAAAATACGTGATGAAAATATATGTTGAACAGAGTTAGTGAGAGTTACTCACATTGGCTGGTGATCGTTAAATAACGATATTTCGGTCATTGATTTGATCCGGGCGTTAAATTCCACCATAAATCCAAATTAGCTCCAGTTCACTTACGGTCAGTTCCAATGGGTAGTGTCCGTCCATACGATCCTGGCGGATCTTGTTTCGTCCAATTCTGACACCGTATGAAATAGATATACATTTTTAAAGTTGGACTAATTTAATTTAAATAAAACTTTGGACTTAATTTCAAATGGGCCTTGCCCCTTTTACCTCAAGCCCAATACCCAATTTCCAAGCCCAGACCCATAAATTCCATCGTCTCCCTCAAACTGGTAATCACGAACCGTATCCTCCTTCACCCTTTTCGATTTCAATCTCCAAAATACCACATCAAACTCTACTGAAATTCGAACTAAAAACCCCAACCTCTCTCTCTTCAAATCCTCCTTCACTTCCATCACAACCCGTATAACTTGATGTCCTCTCTACCTGTTTCATCTCGTGCTCGACGCAGTGACATCCTTGAAGGACATCGACATTCAACCTCACGAAAAATCCGCAAACTCATTCAATCAGCTCGAGATGATCGGCTAAACACAGTTTAAACACTCATTCCATTCAAAACTCCCTCGACTTACGGAAAACACAAACCCTATCTCCACTGTTGATTTTCGATCCCCGAAAAAGAACGTCGAATGCCACAATACATACATAGAAGTGAAGAATTTTGGTTCAGGAGTGCAAAAATGTATAAATCAGGATTTTATGATTTTTCTATGATTTGTTTGATATTTTTGAATTCACGTTTGGGGTTTTCTATGAAAAATGATGGCGGCGCTTTCTTTGACCGGTGGAGATAAAGATTAGGGTTGGGAAAAATATAAGGGGTACATATAGAGTGGTATATTATTTTTTTTATTTGCTTATTTTATTTATATACGAGCTATCGCTTTTTTCATATGTGTTTAAAAATCCCTATGATCACACACAATACCCAAAAATCACGAAAATGGACCTGTAGCTACAGTTTTCCATTCCAGTCCCAACGAAACTGGTTTTGTCGAATTCCGACTCCGTTTGCTCACACAACATATTTTTAAAGTCAGAAAATTGACTGTTTTTCACATTAAAATCACGTACGGCCACACATTGCCTCTAAAAATCACCAAACTTGGAATCTAACAAAAATTTGACATTGCGGATCCAACAAAATTAGTTTCGTCGAATTCCGACTTCGTTTGCAAAAGTGGCTATTTTTAAAGCTCAAAATAACCCATTTAAATATATAAATATATTTAAAAATAATTAAATTAAATATAAATAAATATATATTATCGTATATATCCACCATATATGTCCCTACAGCTCCTGAAAAATATATGTGGATTTACAAATCGATATTTCAAATCCTGGTTAAATCGATATTCGATTTATATTGAAAAATTCAATTTTAATATAAATAAATAGTTATAAATTATAAAGGAATTCCACAATGACTTTTATAGAATTTGATTTGGATGTAAATCGAAATCTACACGACGAAACCCCGATTTTTCTCTTCCACTAGAAAAATATACATTACCAGCCCCCAATGTTTCTTGTTTCACAGAAATCCGAGTTAAAACGGCTTCTGTATATTCGTTTAAAGTTCGAATTGCCAAATAACGAACTACCGCGCCATTTCAAGCTCGATTTTAATTATAATATAATTATACGTTCAAACTGTCGTTCAAAAAATATATTCGTTATTTGAATTCAATTCTAAACTGAATTAAATATCACAGAGGATCCACTCCACACCATATTGTGAATTTCACCATTTCTGACTATTTTCAAAATTTAAATATATTATTATATTATTTATTTTAATTAAATTTTCAATATTATATAATTCTGGTTATTTTAAATAACCAAACCATTATTTAAATAATTAAATAAATTAATTATATCATTGAAAAATGCGGGTCGTTACATTTTCTCATGATCTGCATAGCTAAAGAATGACAATTAGACTTAGAAAACATAAAAAGAACTCAAAATTCCACATTTTAGAGTGTATTGACTTTTTTTTACAGTTCAGCAATTAAAGCAATGTTCTTTGCTTTGATTTTTTTTTGTTCAGTGAACCCTTGTTTTAGAGTGCAAATGCTGCTTCTATTGTTCCGATGCTACATCTTTTACTATAGCAGAACAATATGCAAAAGGAAGTAATTGCCAGCTTGATCAAGTCTGTGGAGCAAACCAATGGTCATCAAGTTGAACCTCACAACACGGATACAACTGATTCATCTTGTCTTCCTTGGAATTCAAGTAGGGTAAAAGAATTGCAGACTTACGCTTCTCAACTACAACAAAATATTTGGAATCTTAGCAACGAGTTGCAGAGATTGAGGACCAAAAATGCCTAGCTCGAGCGACAAATCAGTGCTTATCCAACAAAGGGGGAAGGAAAGAGAAAGATAAGGCACTAAAGATGTAATTTGCACATGTAAATATCCCAATCTTCAAAGCTGCAAAATTTACCTTATCATCTTAGAACAATTTTTGAGTTCTATGTTGCATCAAGCAACCACCGGTTACCTCCCATAAAATATTTAATCTTTTTTGTCTTGCCTAAATACTCCACAGTGGCAATTTTATACATTTTTCGTATCAGCATCGTGTGTTACTGTAAAATTCCTTTATTCTGTATTTATGTAGAACAAGTCAAACTAGTTGATGTTGCTATGCACAATAAGTTCGACTGCTTACGGACAGTTGATGATGCTAAAACAGATACCAATTTTGATTTGAATGAAGACCGCATGTTAGTGGAAGATGTAAATGTTGTTAGTTCAAGCTCAAAGGACATTCTTCTATGACGGTGAGTCCGATGCTATTTCGGACCTCGGCAATAAATATTACGACGGTGAGATCATATTTTTGACATGTTTCACAATTTATATTCACAATTCATTAATTTAATGTGATTTCACAATTTATATAATCCTACTGTTTTGGTCCTTGATGCAGAAACATTTTGTGCTTGTTGTGGTAACTGGTAAACATATAAAGTCTTGTTTTGTAGGCCATGGTAATGAACTACTTGGTAAGTTTTACTTGTTTTTTAGTTTCAGTACCATACAAATTTAATATTTACATGCATTAATTTTTCGTAAGATTTAGATTTGTTCATTTCTTGCAATGCAATTTAATATTTACCTGCATTAATTAGTGCATTTAAAATATGAATACTTGCCTTATAAAACTTGCATTTAAAACTACGTATTTGCACCTGAAGCACACCCATATCATATATTTGATTAATATATATTTACCTTGCTTGTCCTGTTTTGTACCCTTAAACACATGGTCTTATCCTACATGTAGTTGAAAAAGGGTTTGAATTTCCCTGGTCTGAAATGATTTCACACTGGATCCATCTCTTGGGGAGTTCATTCTGACACATCTAGATATAAAGGTTCATGCACCATACAAGTATTTACATGCAACTAAAACTTGTTGCATTATGATATAATTTTAAATGATACAATACCAACTATGATGCTCAAATGAGTCTAACTATGTTATGTAAATCTCTAAGCAGGTACCCAAGAAAGGCAGAGTATACTCCATGAATGAAGGAA
>JASFAX010001845.1:0-48526 GCA_030737875.1 Allium sativum
AACTGGTCAAACGCGTTTTCTTTTGCCACGCTCACATATTGATTCGAAAAATTATGAAATTTGGAATCTAGCAATAATTTGACACCACGGATCCAACAAAAGTGGTTTCGTCGAAATCCGAGGTCGTTTGCAAAATGTCCATTTTTAAGGGCCCTAAATTCCATAGCGACTATTCAGAATTTTCAACTGGACGTATATTTTGATTCCCGCTATGAAATCTTGATTTCTCGAATTCGTTGGAAAGATATTATCAAATAGATCCTATCATTTTTGGTTTCACTAAAATCCGGATTGTTTTGCACCCGGTACATTCAATTGAAGTTTGAAATCGAATTATCGAACTACCGCGCCATTTTCAATTCTATTTATAATTATATATAAATATTTATATTCTAACGACGACGCGTATAAATATATACGTTCCAATTATATATTCAAAATAAATTTTCGTCGATATTATTTAAAATAATTCATTTTAAATAATCAAAATTCGCTAAAATTGCTAAAATAAAAATTTTAAACTGGCCCAGATTTTCGGGTTATTACAAAATTCTCCTCCGCCAAACAGATATATATTTAACAGAAATCAATCAACACAGAATAAAATCCAATGTCAGACACACAATCCATTTACAAGTTCGTTCTGGGTCTAAACGAAACTGGAGGCACCTAGTACCCCGCATATCCATCGATCTCCCAGCACGTCTGGACGATCACCAACTGTTTCCATCTTCTTGGGTGTACAGCCCAATCAAGATCATTAGTAATCACCCAAACGACGTGAAGACCTCCGGTCTTCGACCGCCGTCTTCATCTTCGACTTATCGTCGTATCGGTTATTCAGAATGGGATAAACCCGGTCTTTCTGAATAGCTCGCGTATATATTACAAAAGTGTTACACAAACACAACATACGCCTCATTTCAATTCAGAATATTCTTTTATTCAAATATTCCTATACTTTGGGAAAAGTTCCCATTAATTTTATCCAAGATAAATTCTTTAAATTTATTCTTTAATCTCCTTTGAATATCAATTCAAACTAGTCGGGATTAGCGAACCACACCGAAGTAATCATTTATTTTATTTCCCAATCCCAACCTATTCATCTCATGAAGTAAAACCGGTTATACTTCATATCTAACACCACGGTGTTATCGGTAAATTCAATTACCATTTCACGTTTAAATCTAATTAAAGATTTAACTATCGCCTGGAGTAAAACTGGTGATACTCCATTCTCGATCTTTTCAATCTAATTAAAGATTTATTAAAACTCCACTTAGTTTTAATCTGTGACTGGGTTAAAGAATCAGTGTCATTTAAAACACGGTTCACGATAAACCCAAAATCGCATCTCCATTAATTATCGGGTTAAAGAACGAGTGTTATTTAAAAACACCATTCACGATAAACCCAAGAATCAATATCAATTCAATTCCAATTAAATAGTGTTTAATTGGTACACTTCATTAAATCTAAATAAAAAGATTTAATCTTTTCTCAACTGGGTTCAAGAACAGTGTTAATGAAGACACCATTCACGACAAACCCAAATCACATTTGATATTCAATACAAGGCTCTGAATAGAAAATATATCGGCTTATATTCAATATCAAATTCTACGATTAAAAAATGTCGTAGTGGAAATAACGATATAAATATATATCTTTCAAATTTCCATAACAACATCCGTATAATCACGAATTCCAGCATCGAAATATTCCGAAGACAATTTCGATTCAAATCCACTCCAATGCAATCATTGGAAATTCTGGTTATTTTTAAAACCCTTTTCAAATTCAATTTATTTACTTAAAAATAAATAGAATTGTAATTCTAGTTCAAAACTAGTTTATTTCGATAAAAATCTATTTTTATCTTTTCAAGTATGGAGTTTTTCATCCCAATTCTTCCCAAATCATTTCTTATGATTTTACACAAATTATTACTATTTTTAATAATTTTATCAAGGCCCGTACAGTCGATTTCCAACAATGGCCATCGAACTGCACTTACATCGACCTTTTTCGAATTTGATTTGGACGTATCTCCAAATCCAACCGTTAGTTTTTTGAAATTCAATATTCATTAGAAAGCTCTTTCCGATACGAACCCAACGGTTCCGGTTTTAGGAGAATCCGACGGTCGGATCTCCCGTAATGTCCGTTTGAAATAAATGGTCGAAATTCACGAACTGCCGCGGCGCGGCGCGTTCTATTCAGGCCATTATATTATATATATATAATATATATAATATATATTTCGTCGATTCCTATTTAAAACGGATTATATAAATAGTTTTAAATTTGTTTCAAAAGCAATTTCAACTTCCATTTCAATTCAAATCAAAATTGAATTCTTCTTTATAAATTCGTTTTAAAATTCATTTCTATTCAATTCAAATTTCAATTCAATTTGAATTCTTTTTCAATTCGCTTTCAATTCAAATTGGTTTTCTATTCGATTCAATTCAAGTTGGTTTTCAATTCAATTCATTTCGAAATCATTTTCAATTCAATTCATTTCGAAATCGTTTTCAATTCAATTCATTCCAAAATCGTTTTCAATTCAATTCATTTCGAAATCGTTTTCAATTCAATTCATTTCGAAATCGTTTTCAATTCAATTCATTTCGAAATGAATAAAATCGATATAAATATCGTTCACGTCAAAATGGCGTCAGTCTAATCAACACGGCTTCATATATTTCTATTTTCAAATATTCTATTTCAAATATTTCCTATTATCAAAATATTTGTTATTATCAAAATATTTCGTTCAACACATGACTAATCTCAACGGATGAGTACAGTCAACACATGAACCTTTATTTTATATTGATAAAGATGCAAATTTTATTATTAAAATATTTCGTTCAACACATGACTAATCTCAACGGATGAGTACAGTCAACACATGAACTTTTGCTTTATATTGATAAAAATGTAAATTTTATTATTAAAATATTTCGTTCAACACATGACTAATCTCAACGGATGAGTACAGTCAACACATGAACTTTTGCTTTATAATATTCTTTATCTTCTAAATTGGAATGAGGCCCAATCAATCACCATATAATGTTAATTATATGGATTTTCATACATCCCACGTATATAATAACATTGAAAAATAATCAACCATCAACCCAAGTGCACTACACTGTATAAGCACCAAATATAGATATCTAATGCTTATAACAGCCTGTCAATCAATCGATTGACATATTGAATCAATCAGGATGAGTGAACTTCAAATTTCATCCCAACACCCGTGTGGGGTTTCAAACAATCAAACACAGATTTTAGTCCTGCAGTTGGGCGATGTGTAAAATTTATCGACCCAATCAATCCTTCAAATAGGTGCACATAAACAAACCGCCCGGTTTGTAAATGAATATTTATTTATTTACATTCACGTTAAAAATTATATTTTTAACGACAATACATTTTATTTCAACATATAAATTTCTATTCAATTCATTTATTCTATAAAATGATTTTGTTATTTTTCTAACTTATTTTAGAAAATTTCGGCGGCATAACGACACGATACTAGAAACGGGACGAGGCCTAGCCTTATCCCCGGTCTAGTGAAGGCCCACGCCATTCACACATCAATCAAATCCATTCCATTTCACCAAACAATTCAAATTTCAGTCAAATAATCTAACTAATTTTTGCAATCAAACAAACAAGTCCATGGTCTGTGGACGATTGTGTCGGGTGCTACTAAGCACCGTCTGCATCCTAGTATATATATATAACTAGAAAAAGAATTTGAAAGGTGAGAAATTCTCACCGATAGCTATCCAACCATCTTGACTCTTCTTTTGCATAAGTCTTCGTCGTTCTCGCCTTTTTGTCACCTTCGTTGACCGTAGCCACTACATACATAAAAATCGAATTTTTACTTCGTTGTTCAATATATAAAAATCGAATTTTTACTTCGTTGTTCAATATATAAAAATCGAATTTTTACTTCGTTGTTCAATATATAAAAATCGAATTTTTACTTCGTTATAAAAATTATATTTCTATCTCACTCTTCTTCTAATAAAGATTATATTTTTATAACCTTATCTAAATAAAAATCATATTTTTAATATGCCACTAGTATAAAAATTATATTTTTAATACTCTACTATAATTAAAATTATATTTTTATTTTTCGCTAACTAAATAAAAATCGAGTCTTTTCTATTTTAAAAATCTAAGCCTTCTCTATTTTTAAAAATCTATAATTTCTTAGTTTTAAAAATAAAAATAAAAATCAGTTTTTAAACATAAAGGAAATCAGTTTTTAAACATAAACATTTTCAGTTTTTAATTTTAACAAACTCAGTTTTTAATTTAACAAAGAAAACAATTTAAATAAACAAAGAAAACAATTTAAAAACTCACTGAAAATCAGACATTGGTGGCTGCTCGCGGGTGCTGGTCGAGGAGGAAAGGTAGGTGAGGCGGAGGGGGTTGGCTCGACTGGGTCAGGTGGGGCAGAGGGGACCTACGGTGGTGGTTGGGTGGGGTCTCGGGTTTGGATTCGCGACTGGGGGTCTCGCGAATGGGGTGTCGGGCTGGCAGTGGGGTAGCGGTTAACTGGAGAGGCGAGGTGGAGGGCGTCAGGCTTCTGGCGACGGTCAGGTGGGGGTCAACGGAGGCTATGGGCTAGGACTGCGTTGGGTGTTCCAGCGTTGAAATCAAGAGAAGGGAGAGAAAAAGGAGGGGTGTGGGGTTCGTCGGATGGGTGAGGAGGAAGGCAGCCGGAGTTGAGGGGAGGCGGAGCGACTGAGGCGCGCACGTTGGACGGTGGTCGATGGCGATGAAGAGGCCGCCATATTTTCGATTTGATTTCCAGAAAGGGGCTCACGAGTTAAGGGATAAAAGAAAGGAGGGGGCCCTATGTGATTTTATATATATTTTATTTTATTTTCAAACCCTAAATGTTGACTTTTAATTCGAACACCTAACGAGACCCAACGACTGTCGCCCCTAACTAAATACCCCCATTCCGAACACAATGGGATATGTCACATAGGCCAAATTGACCGTTACGATCAGTTTCCGTTTGAATCAAAGTATAAATCTATATATATTCAATTTAAACGTACATTTCAAATTACCGGGATCACATACTGACACTGAAAATTCCAGAAAAATATTTTCTAGCTTCGTATTGACGATACGGTCCTAACAAGACTAATTTCATCAAATTCTGAGACCGTTTGAAAAATGGCCATTTTCCAGTCGTTTAAATTCAACTGAAATTGGTCAAACGCGTTTTCCTTTGCCACGCTCACATATTGATTCGAAAAATTATGAAATTTGAAACCTAAGAATAATTTGACATCACGGACCCAACAAAACTGGTTTCGTCGAAATTCGAGGTCGTTTGCAAAATTCCCATTTTTAAGGGCCAGAATTCCATAGCGACTATTCAGAATTTTCAACTGGACATATCTTTTGATTCCCGCTATGAAATTTCGATTCTTCGGATTCGTTGGAAAGGTATTATCAATTAGATCCTAATGTTTTTGGTTTCACTAAAATCCGGTTTGTTTTGCACCCGGTACATTCAATTGAAGTTTGAAATCGAATTATCGAACTACCGCGCCATTTTCAATTCTATTTATAATTATATATAAATATTTATATTCTAACGACTACGCGTATATTATATACGTTCTATTATATTCAAAATAAATTTTCTCGTCGATATTATTTAAAATAATCTATTTTAAATATTCAAAATTCGCTAAAATTGCCAAAATAAAAATTTTAAACTGGCTCAGAATTTCCGGGTTATTACAATCTCCCCCACTTAAAACTTTTCGTCCCCGAAAAGGAACAAAGTCGAAAGTGGTTTGATTAATCAATTCTACGTTCGATATGACTTCCATTCTCCAACTTTTCAGTTTCTGAGAATTTTCAAAATTTCAAAAATTTGGCTAACACCCTAAATTTTCGAAAAATTTCGCCATAACCTCCCCTGCACCGGGAGCATCGGGAAATCTCAAATAGCTTCCCCGGTCCTTCAGATCTCAAAAAGAAAAAGAAAACGCCAAGCGGCTAGCCAATAGGCTCATAAAATCATCATCACCCAAACAAACAGTAAATTATGTAGTAATCATGTACCTATTTGTTGGGCAAACAAATTTTATTCTCTGGCTCTAGCCTCCTTGCTATGACCTGTTCGATGTAAGTACATGTATATGCAAGAAAATGCGACCAATTTTCAATATTATTCAATATTTGATACAATTAGGCGTAATGGTTCAAAATTAGCAAACAAATAAACAAACAACACAAACATCAATCAATTAGTGAATTAGAGTTTCAAATTCATAATTTTGATACATATACAAAAATCATGTTTTTGATGCCAAATCACAACAATATGCCCTATCTCATTTTTGGTTCTCACACCAGTCAATAGGAAGTATATAGATATTACACGTTCGTCACTCGAATATAAATTCTAATGATGGAGCTCCATCATCAAAATCATCTCCGGGCGATTAGAGTGTAATTCTATATCTATCCAATATATCAAAACTTCGAATACACGCTAGCTAGGCGCATACGCAAAAATCTTTATATTTTGGATTGTCCTAATCAATATAAAATAAATAATCAAATACGAATAACGATTTAAATTTTCAAAACAAAAATTGTTTTCATTTTAAAAATATACTCTTCACACTCGTTCTAGGATACTTCTGATCCCATCTCTAACGAGTCATTCTCGTTGGATATTACTAATCCAATATCTGATGAATTCTTTCGTACGGTTCTAATGTGTCTTGTTCTCTAAGCTTTGTAAACCAAAGCTCTGATACCAACTGTAAAAACCCGTAACTTCCCCGTAAAGGAAAGTGTCGGATAGTTCGAGAACAAGCCACAACAGAACGCATATAAAAGAACATTTCATTGTATATTACAACAATGCATCAGATTACAAGAATATACAGAGTATAAACGAATAAATATTACACAGAAATATCAGAGATTACAATAAATTACATAGCAGCGGAAAATAATACAATACACAACTAGAAGAGATATGCGGATACAAAGCTTTCCGGATATCATTCCAGCTGTAAACTAGGATCCTATGAATATAAATCTGCAAAACCAAAACTACTAGCTGCCCATGTCAAAATAGGGGCACCCAGAGTTTAGGTTAAAACAATAAACTCCAGGTCAGTCATGTAACTGGTGTGAGAACGAAAACAGTTATTATCTTTATTTTCAAAGTTCGGTAAATCAAGGGACCACGCCGTATAACACGGAACGGGTTTCCTCCCAAGAATACCAGTGCATAAAACAAGCAACGCAATGCTAAATAAAGAAAAATGAAGCTGTTATAAGACCCAGGTCCTATCACACAATGCAACGCAAGCCGGGGGATAGGGTTTTTCCCTTATAACAGCCAAAGAATGCTTGATACGTTTAAAACAAATCATTTGATACTATTATAAGTGCATAGTGTATAAAACAACTTCAAATCATAAGTATCAATCATAGGTGACATGAGTGTCCCATGCTACTATGTCGCCATATATAGGTTTACAATCAAAATCGCAAAGTCTCGTATTTGGAAATTGGGTTTCCATCTATGAACCGAGGCCAGGGATCGTCCTCTACCGATTTTAGACAATCTAGCCCATGTCTAGGAACAGCCGCAACTGCCCCTTGGATCGTCAGGGCCGGTCCACCGATGTGGATTATTATGCCTGAACACTACGTTTCCCCGCCCTTTGGGGCGTAAATGAGCCAACGAATGACTCCATCGGACCCGGATCGTCCGATCAAACCGAGGCGCCTCGCAACAGCAACAACCACACAGGTGAAAAGTATATAAATGTCAGGGCTGGTAGGTCACTGACACCACCCTAGCTAGAAGGAAACGCATGCCCTCCCTGATGTCCTCTCCCGTTTCTGGTTCACAACCATGGTGTGAGGCTCGCGAATCAACGTTACACAAAGCTATGCCACACAGGCTGTGCTTTGATCATCACCACAAGACTTTGCTTTTCAATAGAAGCCTCGATCAATTTCCACTTAGGCATGCCACACAGGCAATTCACTCCATGCGTTTGATATCCATCAACATATAACCTCTAAGCTCGTATGTCTCAGAGAAGGGCGTTAAGCAAGAGAATAAATTCTCCGCCGCCAAACAGATATATATTTAACAGAAATCAATCAACACAGAATAAAATCCAATGTCAGACACACAATCCATTTACAAGTTCGTTCTGGGTCTGAACGAAACCGGAGGCACCTAGTACCCCGCATATCCATCGATCTCCCAGCACGTCTGGACGATCACCAACTGTTTCCATCTTCTTGGGTGTACAGCCTAATCAAGATCATTAGTAATCACCCAAACGACGTGAAGACCTCCGGTCTTCGACCGCCGTCTTCATCTTCGACTTATCGTCGTATCAGTTATTCAGAATGGGATAAACCCGGTCTTTCTGAATAACTCACGTATATATTACAAAAGTGTTACACAAACACAACATACGCCTCATTTCAATTCAGAATATTCTTTTATTCAAATATTCCTATACTTTGGGAAAAGTTCCCATTAATTTTATCCAAGATAAATTCTTTAAATTTATTCTTTAATCTCCTTTGAATATCAATTCAAACTAGTCGGGATTAGCGAACCACACCGAAGTAATCATTTATTTTATTTCCCAATCCCAACCTATTCATCTCATGAAGTAAAACTGGTTACACTTCATATCTAACACCACGGTGTTATCGGTAAATTCAATTACCATTTCACGTTTAAATCTAATTAAAGATTTAACTATCGCCTGGAGTAAAACTGGTGATACTCCATTCTCGATCTTTTCAATCCAATTAAAGATTTATTAAAACTCCACTTAGTTTTAATCTGTGACTGGGTTAAAGAATCAGTGTCATTTAAAACACGGTTCACGATAAACCCAAAATCGCATCTCCATTAATTATCGGGTTAAAGAACGAGTGTTATTTAAAAACACCATTCACGATAAACCCAAGAATCAATATCAATTCAATTCCAATTAAATAGTGTTTAATTGGTACACTTCATTAAATCTAAATAAAAAGATTTAATCTTTTCTCAACTGGGTTCAAGAATAGTGTTAATGAAGACACCATTCACGACAAACCCAAATCACATTTGATATTCAATACAAGGCTCTGAACAGAAAATATATCGGCTTATATTCAATATCAAATTCTACAATTAACAAATGTCGTAGTGGAAATAACGATATAAATATACATCTTTCAAATTTCCATAACAACATCCGTATAATCACGAATTCCAGCATCGAAATATTCCGAAGACAATTTCGATTCAAATCCACTCCAATGCAATCATTGGAAATTCTGGTTATTTTTAAAACCCTTTTCAAATTCAATTTATTTACTTAAAAATAAATAGAATTATAATTCTAGTTCAAAACTAGTTTATTTCGATAAAAATCTATTTTTATCTTTTCAAGTATGGAGTTTTTCATCCCAATTCTTCCCAAATCATTTCTTATGATTTTACACAAATTATTACTATTTTTAATAATTTTATCAAGGCTCGTACAGTCGATTTCCAACAATGGCCATCGAACTGCACTTACAGCGACCTTTTTCGAATTTGATTTGGACGTATCTCCAAATCCAACCGTTATATTTTTGAAATTCAATATTCATTAGAAAGCCCTTTCCGATACGAACCCAACGGTTCCGGTTTTAGGAGAATCCGACGGTCGGATCTCCCGTAATGTCCGTTTGAAATAAATGGTCGAAATTCACGAACTGCCGCGGCGCGGCGCGTTCTATTCAGGCCATTATATTATATATATAATATATATAATATATATTTCGTCGATTCCTATTTAAAACGGATTATATAAATAGTTTTAAATTCGTTTCAAAAGCAATTTCAACTTCCATTTCAATTCAAATCAAAATTGAATTCTTCTTTATAAATTCGTTTTAAAATTCATTTCTATTCAATTCAAATTTCAATTCAATTTGAATTCTTTTTCAGTTCGCTTTCAATTCAAATTGGTTTTCTATTTGATTCAATTCAAGTTGGTTTTCAATTCAATTCATTTCGAAATCGTTTTCAATTCATTTCGAAATCGTTTTCAATTCAATTCATTCCGAAATCGTTTTCAATTCAATTCATTTCGAAATCGTTTTCAATTCAATTCATTTCGAAATCGTTTTCAATTCAATTCATTTCGAAATGAATAAAATCGATATAAATATCGTTCACGTCAAAATGGCGTCAGTCTAATCAACACGGCTTCATATATTTCTATTTTCAAATATTCTATTTCAAATATTTCCTATTATCAAAATATTTGTTATTATCAAAATATTTCGTTCAACACATGACTAATCTCAACGGATGAGTACAGTCAACACATGAACCTTTATTTTATATTGATAAAGATGCAAATTTTATTATTAAAATATTTCGTTCAACACATGACTAATCTCAACGGATGAGTACAGTCAACACATGAACTTTTGCTTTATATTGATAAAGATGTAAATTTTATTATTAAAATATTTCGTTCAACACATGACTAATCTCAACGGATGAGTACAGTCAACACATGAACTTTTGCTTTATAATATTCTTTATCTTCTAAATTGGAATGAGGCCCAATCAATCACCATATAATGTTAATTATATGGATTTTCATACATCCCACGTATATAATAACATTGAAAAATAATCAACCATCAACCCAAGTGCACTACACTGTATAAGCACCAAATATAGATATCTAACGCTTATAACAGCCTGTCAATCAATCGATTGACATATTGAATCAATCAGGATGAGTGAACTTCAAATTTCATCCCAACACCCGTGTGGGGTTTCAAATAATCAAACACAGATTTTAGTCGTGTAGTTGGGCGATGTGTAAAATTTATCGACCCAATCAATCCTTCAAATGGGTGTACATAAACAAACCGTCCGGTTTGTAAATGAATATTTATTTATTTACATTCACGTTAAAAATTATATTTTTAACGACAATACATTTTATTTCAACATATAAATTTCTATTCAATTCATTTATTCTATAAAATGATTTTGTTATTTTTCTAACTTATTTTATAAAATTTCGGCGGCATAACGACACGATACTAGAAACGGGACGAGGCCTAGCCTTATCCCCGGTCTAGTGAAGGCCCACGCCATTCACACATCAATCAAATCCATTCCATTTCACCAAACAATTCAAATTTCAGTCAAATAATCTAACTAATTTTTGCAATCAAACAAACAAGTCCATGGTCTGTGGACGATTGTGTCGGGTGCTACTAAGCACCGTCTGCATCCTAGTATATATATATAACTAGAAAAAGAATTTGAAAGGTGAGAAATTCTCACCGATAGCTATCCAACCATCTCGACTCTTCTTTTGCATAAGTCTTCGTCGTTCTCGCCTTTTTGTCACCTTCGTTGACCGTAGCCACTACATACATAAAAATCGAATTTTTACTTTGTTGTTCAATATATAAAAATCGAATTTTTACTTCGTTGTTCAATATATAAAAATCGAATTTTTACTTCGTTATAAAAATTATATTTCTATCTCGCTCTTCTTCTAATAAAGATTATATTTTTATAACCTTATCTAAATAAAAATCATATTTTTAATATGCCACTAGTATAAAAATTATATTTTTAATACTCTACTATAATAAAAATTATATTTTTATTTTTCGCTAACTAAATAAAAATCGAGTCTTTTCTATTTTAAAAATCTAAGCCTTCTCTATTTTTAAAAATCTATACTTTCTTAGTTTTAAAAATAAAAATAAAAATCAGTTTTTAAACATAAAGGAAATCAGTTTTTAAACATAAACATTTTCAGTTTTTAATTTTAACAAACTCAGTTTTTAATTTAACAAAGAAAACAATTTAAATAAACAAAGAAAAAAATTTAAAAACTCACTGAAAATCAGACATTGGTGGCTGCTCGCGGGTGCTGGTCGAGGAGGAAAGGTAGGTGAGGCGGAGGGGGTTGGCTCGACTGGGTTAGGTGGGGCAGAGGGGACCTACGGTGGTGGTTGGGTGGGGTCTCGGGTTTGGATTCGCGACTGGGGGTCTCGCGAATGGGGTGTCGGGCTGGCAGTGGGGTAGCGGTTAACTGGAGAGGCGAGTTGGAGGGCGTCAGGCTTCTGGCGACGGTCAGGTGGGGGTCAACGGAGGCTTTGGGCTAGGACTGCGTTGGGTGTTCCAGCGTTGAAATCAAGAGAAGGGAGAGAAAAAGGAGGGGTGTGGGGTTCGTCGGATGGGTGAGGCGGAAGGCAGCCGGAGTTGAGGGGAGGCGGAGCGACTGAGGCGCGCACGTTGGACGGTGGTCGATGGCGATGAAGAGCCCGCCATATTTTCGATTTGATTTCCAGAAAGGGGCTCACGAGTTAAGGGATAAAAGAAAGGAGGGGGCCCTATGTGATTTTATATATATTTTATTTTATTTTCAAACCCTAAATGTTGACTTTTAATTCGAACACCTAACGAGACCCAACGACTGTCGCCCCTAGCTAAATACCCCCATTCCGAACACAATGGGATATGTCACATAGGCCAAATTGACCGTTACGATCAGTTTCCGTTTGAATCAAAGTATAAATCTATATATATTCAATTTAAACGTACATTTCAAATTACCAGGATCACATACTGACACTGAAAATTCCAGTAAAATATTTTCTAGCTTCGTATTGACGATACGGTCCTAACAAGACTAATTTCGTCAAATTCTGAGACCGTTTGAAAAATGGCCATTTTCCAGTCGTTTAAATTCAACTGAAATTGGTCAAACGCGTTTTCCTTTGCCACGCTCACATATT
The DNA here is from genome assembly GCA_030737875.1 of Allium sativum. Lineage (NCBI taxonomy): Eukaryota > Viridiplantae > Streptophyta > Magnoliopsida > Asparagales > Amaryllidaceae > Allium > Allium sativum. The sequence continues at coordinate 12,889 of JASFAX010001845.1, forward strand.
GATTCGAAAAATTATGAAATTTGAAACCTAGCAATAATTTGACATCACGAACCCAACAAAACTGGTTTCGTCGAAATTCGAGGTCGTTTGCAAAATTCCCATTTTTAAGGGCCAGAATTCCATAGCGACTATTCAGAATTTTCAACTGGACTTATCTTTTGATTCCCGCTATGAAATTTCGATTCTTCGGATTCGTTGGAAAGGTATTATCAATTAGATCCTAATGTTTTTGGTTTCACTAAAATCCGGTTTGTTTTGCACCCGGTACATTCAATTGAAGTTTGAAATCGAATTATCGAACTACCGCGCCATCTTCAATTCTATTTATAATTATATATAAATATTTATATTCTAACGACTACGCGTATATTATATACGTTCTATTATATTCAAAATAAATTTTCTCGTCGATATTATTTAAAATAATCTATTTTAAATATTCAAAATTCGCTAAAATTGCCAAAATAAAAATTTTAAACTGGCTCAGAATTTCTGGGTTATTACACATAGACAAAAGAATTATAAGTACAAAGCCCAAGCAGACAAGATAACAGATTATGCACATGTATTAGAGCAGCAAACAGATGATTCCAAAAAAATATATTTTTCAAAACAGTATCAGTGCAGCACATAAAATATTTTCAAATCATACTTGTCAAGATGACGGTCACATAAGATGATTCATGATCCAATGATTAAAAATACCATTTATTTGAAATCATTTGAGGAATATGAAACTCTCAAGATTCAGTGAATCAATAACACTAGAATGTAAATTTCATATTCAAGATATGTGTGTGATTTAATAAATCAATAATTTCAAATGATTTTAAACAAACAAATATTTAAATCAAATAACCATGAAATAGTAGAGAGATTTAAGACCATTTTTCAAAGAATTTTTAAAATTATCTCTGACAAGTATAAGAGAAATTTCAGATCATTCACATCAAGTTTGAGAGGTATTCATGATCCAAAAAATTAAAAATAATTTATTTGAAATCACTTGAATCAATGTCAAGTTTGAGATATAATCAATTATTCACACAAGATTGATAATTTCAAATTTAAGTGGTGTGTGATATTCAAAATATTAAGAATTTCAGATGATTTAAAACAAAACTAATTTCAACCATAATAATCATGAATAAAGATGAATTTAAAGATGTATCACTGAGATTCAAGACAAATCAAAATTGTAACGTCCCACCTTTTGGATTGCTTTAAACCAGTAATCAAACCAATTTAAACCGTCCAAATTGACGGATCGTTGTTTTGCTTACAGAGTTTAAGTTAACAGAATCAACACAGTATAAATAAAGAACACAATATTGAATAGCGAAATAAAATTTTATGTAATACTTAGAATTTTTGATACAAGGAATTTTCTATACAGCGGACTTAAAACAGTTTAAATACAAGAAACATGTTTACTTTTCAAAAATCTCAGAGCGCGCATGTCTTCGAATCCCCAGCTTCATCAGTCTTCGAATCCTAAGCTTCATCAGTCTTCGAATCCTAAGCTGTGATCTTTAAATCTGTAACACTCGGGTCTGACCCGAGTGTTCCACGCAAAAACATAAAACACTCGAGTCAGGATTAAATCATAGTTCAAGTAAACTGATTTCAACAGAAACTAAATATGATAGTTAATTTTAACAACCGTCACATATTCGAGTATCCAACCATGCGAAACTGCCAAGGCATGGTGCCGCGTTTTGGCACAAAGCAAATCCAGATAGTATAAATATATGTTTGTATACACATATGCCAAAAATATGTATATACACATACAATAATACATATATACACATATGTACCGGCCACCACACGTATACAAAAATCATGTTGCAATTAAACAAGGAATGCATAACATGTACAAGACGGTATGTGTGAAATACTGAAGGAATCGGGTCATAGGAATGCCAAACCATACGAATACATATGATCTAAACAAAAGCGGACAAGTGATCAATATATTTCAGTAAATAAGGATGTGGCCATGTGAACCAATTTGCCAGCTAAATTCTGTGAATACTAAACATATGTGATGATTCTTGGATATGTATACTGAACATATTAAAAATGGGTTTAAACCATACAGTGATATGTACAAGCGAGTGCATGAATTGTAATGCGATAACAAAATACAATGACCTGTACAAGCAAGTAATATGTATGCAGCATGCGTTTGTAATGCATATGGGCTATGCACGTTTACCTCCCAAAACACCATTATGACAAGTCATACTTCCATACTGATATATTTTTCCTAGTTATAGTCATTTCTTTAGTGCCCTTGTAAGTAATTAGGGGTTCTGGTATTACTATACATCTCGTATATAATGAAAGACTTACTTTCCATTACAAATCCCCATTTGTTTTTGGTAACCAAATGCTAAATCATTCTTAAAGCACACATATTTTTTAACACCAAAAGACTGCCGCAAACCCCAAATTACAAAACAGGAATAATAAAATCAAACTAAGCCACAAGCAAGTTTATATGAACTTCACTGTGTCTTCTTTAGGCAAGGTATTGATAAATCTTAGAATACAACACTTATTTAAATTTATAGGGAGAATTGGCACTAGATATTTACTCAGTAAACAGTAAAAATATAGCTATGAGATATGTACACACAAAATCCAAAGGTATAGTTGCCAAACAGTGTAGTGTCCAAATCAAGTGCAACCAAAATAACAAAACTGGAATGGTTTAAAGATAGCTGAAATGACTAACAAAGCAGATCAATTCGATTTATAATATACGAGTGCAAACTAAGAGACAATGGCTATAAAACAAAGGCCACAATTAAAATATCCCACATGAATTCTTTTGAAACAGATCGGGATATAAATTAAACAGTAGACCATCATGCAAAGGGGAAACAACCACAAAAGGTTCGAATGTCATGGTATAAGGAATGGGACAGGTTGTGTATGGTACGGATAAACAGGGTAGTCAGTAGTGTATAGACGTATACTAATTTTGTGTATACATTATATACATGATTACTATGTATATACGTACACACACTATAGCCACCATGCATACGTACTGTAAAACAATAACACGATCAGTGTAAATCCCAATGGCTCAAGCAAAATGAACAAAGGCGCAGGCAGGAAATGAATATGTATGCGAATGTGTATAATGTGACAAAGTTGTCGCACGAGTCAATGGAACAATTCGAGGTGGCACTGCACAAACTAAGGCAGTACAGTGCTTTAATCAAGGAAGTACATTCGAGGACATAGAATGATGGTAAGGTGAAACCGAGAGCCATAGATATTACTGCCACAACAGGAAAGAACCAGAATACACCAGACTTAAGTGCATCAGACTCCAAAAGGGTGCAAAACAGGTCATAAAATATATCAGGTAACACAACATGGTCCAGGGACGGTTTCCAGTAAATGAACGCAAAGACAACAATATATATATAAACATGAAAACATATGTATACACATATGTGTTGCTTTTTACACACCTGTATTGTCCAGAACTTCAAGCAACGAATAGGCAAAGATGCAGCAACTCACAATCAGTACACAAAGTGTAACAACCAACAAAGGTAATCCAAATCTTACTATCGTACTTAGTTTGTTACTGAAATCGGAATACTTGAAACTAAAATTTAACTGTGAGTGAGATGCTCACCTTCGCAGTGACGACGAGGAAGCGGTTGCGACGAGGAGTTGATTCCTGGAGCACTCACGGTCTGATTTCAAGCAGCGTCGAAGGTGTAGTGGAAGCAACTACTCGCAGGTCTTGAGGGGCGAGAAAGGATTCGTAGTAGCGATATTTGCAGTGGTTTGGCACTCCAAGTTGAATGGCTCCGACTTGCAAGGAAGAGAAGGCGACCGATTTAGGGCTGAGGAGGGTGGCTTCAGTACTTGTGAGTTGAAGAAATGGACGAAGAATTTTAGGTGGACTGATTTTTAGTGAACATTGATTTTCGATTTAGGTATTTTCTTTCTTTGTTGAACCAATGAAAAGTAAAGGGGACGGTGGGAATATAAAGGGGTAGGGAAGCTTATCGAAGAAGCAGATGCATGGATCAGAACAATGTTAAATCTGTAGCTTTAGGGTAGCTGCGTAATATAGCTGTGTAATCGGTCAGCGTGTTGCTATATCAATAAAGCTTTATCTGGGTTAAATTTTTGTATTAATTATTACCGCAATTTATCATCGAACACTTAATTTCGTACCACCAACAAAAATCCCAAACGCGACAACAATCATACGTATCGCTTTGCCATCGCATTCTGAATCCAATTAAATTTATTTAATTGTAATCCAACCCCATTTTTATATGATATTATTTTATTTTTAAATTATTTAACCTTTCACCGATTTTATTCTGCTTGTCAATAAAATTACTCTGTTCGATTCAAAATTTGAACGTTAAATTCCAATTTCTTTATATACTCAAATGCACACATATATAACCCATTCTCCATATAATTCAACAGATAAAATTTCCCATATATTTAATGTTAGCTATGTTTATTTAATCACCTATATTTTCCAATTGAATTTCAAATTCAATTCGAGTATTCAACCAAATTCAATCCATATATTCAACCGTAAATATTTGATTCTCAATCAATTGTTCTGAAATAAATGTTGAATTCAAGTCGTACACAAGACAAAATAATTGATTTTAATTTTCTAACCCTTGTATCCATATAAAAATTGATTATAAATAATTAAATCTCTAATTAATCCCTTATTTTAGTCGACAAAGTTTCTGGGACATTACAAAAATATCCAAGCCAATCTGAAAAACAATGAAATTTTCACAACTGAGAAGTAGCATGCTGTAATGAGTATAATATTTCAAGCTTTTTTAAAATGAATGAATTAGAAGAAACTCAAAACAGCAAAGATGTGTGAAACTTCATCAAATTTTCAGATCTTCAAAGATTTAGAATCCTAATTAATAGTGTTCAATATATGACAAGAATACATCAACACTGTTATGAATTCAGAAATGAGAAAAATAAACTTCAAAACAATTACAAATATTTACAAGATTAAATTTAAGATCTGGAAATAATTAAAACATCAGAGTTCTATTCAAATAAAACGAATTTCCACAAGATCATGAGAACTGCAATTGGAAGTTAAGAAAGCCCAAGAAGTTACAATGATAAGACAGTGATAAATCAAAACAGAAAAGATAATGAAAGTAAACAGAAGGGGTAGAAGGAGGAATAAACAAAGAAAAAAATAAAAACTGAGAATATTTACAAAGATGAGTATAGAGATTATACCTGAAATCGATGCAAGCAAATGAGTCTCTAACTCAACAGATGTGGCTAAGGAACTGTGAATGATTATGTGATATGTAGCAGTTTGAATCCAGTTTTTCTTTAGCTATGCAGTTCCTCAGCCTCCTTCGGTACCTAACTGTTAAGAGGATTGAGTGGTCTAACAAAATTTGTAAAACCACTCTCAATTGTTTTCTTACATTTTGGTACCCAAATCTGTTTGTATAACAATCCATCAGAATTTACTATAGTTCCTTTAGGGACCCAAATCTGTTTGAATTTATATGAATTCACTTTGTTTGTTTTTGGGGTCCAAAATTGATTAGATAGACTGTTATCAAACAATTTCTTTTCACGTTTGTGATTCAAAAAACTTTTGAAATATCTAGAGTTCAATTTTTCAAAACTATCCTTCTTGAATCAACTTGAGGGATTCTTAAAACCATTTGAATTGACATTTTCAAAAACATTAATTTTCCCAAATCCAATACCATATTTATTTCCAATAGAAACTTGATTTTGCAACAACATATTCAACGATTTTCCCCATTATAAAATTTATCCATATTTGATTCTAATCGTTGAATTTTGGATTTAAGACCACTGTTTTCTTTTATTAAATCAGAGCATCGATTATTAGTGATCTTCCTTTCAATATCATGTTGTTTCAAAACCAAATTTTCAGATTCAAGTAATTTGATTTTGGCTTGGTACTCAGAGATCTCAAATTCAAATCGTTTTTGTCTTTCAGACTCAAATTTCTTGGATTTTTCAATCTCGTTTTCAAGTTCTTTCAAAATCAAATCAGATTTCAACAAATTCGCCTTTTTAGCAATTTCAAATTTGGAATGTATACCAGTCTTAAAAATTTCAAATTCCTTTTGTAGAAAATTGTTCAAACTTGACAACTCAATCTTGTTTTCTTTTAAGATCAGAATTTCCTTTTCAAACATTTGAATATTTTTATTGAGATGAACAAGATTGGTTTTCAATTTCAAAAAAAATTTGCAATCTGGATTTGAAGAATTTTTAAAATATTCAAGTTGTGATTCCAATCAACAATTTTGCTGGTCAACTCAGAATTCTTAGATTTCAGAGATTTATTTTTCAGTTGGATTTTATCAACAGATTTGGTTAAATCAACACAAAAATAAACCAGATCTTCATATGAAAATTTCTTATTTCATCATCTGTCGAATCTCTAACACGTCATCATCTGATTCTTCTTTAGTTAATCATGTTAGACATACATCTGAATCTGAGTTGATCTTCGCAGGTTTTGAGCACCTGTTGCCATTTTGTTCAAACTTTGCATTGAGAGTTCTTCAGATTTCCTGTGCAGTCAAACAATGGGAGATAATATCAAGTTGCTTATTACTAAGATGAGGATAGAGAATATGCATAACACGAGCATTAATATTCCTATCAATTATATCACCTCCATTGTTAACAGCATCCCAATATTTAATATCAAATAATTTCAAATAGGATTTCATTTCTGGTTTCCAGTTAAAAAAATTTGTACCATAAAAAATGTTTAGAATGTTGCTGGACTGATTCTCAAAGGGCTGACAACTAGGATCCATGATTTACTCTAGAGTTAATAGAATACCTGCTCTGATACCAAATGGTGTCTCTATTTACGAGGAATTTTAAGCACCCCGGTGGCCACCAAAGATACCTTAGACACTGGTTTCACGTCCTACCTCTCGACACAGGCAACCACCCACGGGCATGTAGGGGCAAGAGTCAATACTTCGTCACATGATCATACAGCGAGAACCCCCAATCATGTTGTTACCTTAAACCAGATTTGATACCACTTGTTGGATCTAGATTAACCCTAGAGGGGGGTGAATAGGTTTTATTAAATTTTAAAGAGATATTAAAAATATCAGAATACAGAATGCAGCAGAAAATAAATGCAGAAAGGTAAATGACACAAGGTATACCCAGCTACGTCAAAATCCTGCCTACTGCTGCATTCCTAAGGTTTCTACTAGGTAATAGAACAGATCCCGCTTACAAGACCATGTAAACTCGTGAACCCCTCGTTCGTATTCTAATCCTACGCTCAAAACCCTAGACTGATCTATGTCCCCTTGATCAGATTTTCCACTAGCTACAAACCCGTAGCTAGTAACCCCTAATTTTTACAGGATAACTAGTAAACCTATGAGTCGGTTATAGATGAAATAAAAAAACAATAAAATAAACAAAAAACCCCTTTGTCTAAAGTAATATAGGCCGGCCACTTTGCTTTGCCAAAAGATAGATTTGCTCTCCTCTTCGTTCATGGCGGCTAAGAAATGGAAAATAGGGTTTTGCCCCAAATCAATTCGACTTCAAAAAGGTTGGCACTGAATTATACTCTGATGCCCCGATTAGTTGATGCTCCTTCGTCGATTGATTTGGCTACACTTTGGCGATCGAAAACGATGAAGTAATTTTGTGAGTTTCTCTGAATTTGATTTTTTTCAATTTTGCTCTGGTTTTTGATACTCTGCCTGTGATGAGGATGTTGATATATACATGATTAAGAAATCCTATTATTAATCTGATTTCATTCAGTGCCTTGATTTGATTTGCGCATGTGTTTCCCCTTTTGTTCCTCTTGCGTGATTTTCTTAATGAACTTAGACATGTCTTTGGCCCTTTTTATGAATCTAGTCGATTTAATGCCATTGTGGAATATGCTTGTAAAAACATGGTTACCTAGTTTGATTCATGCTGATTAATCATGCCATATATGCTTCAAAGAAAAGAACAAATTTGGTGATAAATTTGTTCTCCTCTGGTCCCTTGTGTAATTGATAACATTCCATAAATATGAATGTTATTATATTGCCATAAAAAGTAGGATTGATTTGTTATTTATTTTTGGACACATATAAATGATTTTCTGAAAATACTTCTTGCCCAAAATTTGCTTCAGTGATTACAGAAATAAATAAATGCATTTCCTTCTCTTTTGAACCATTAGGTGTAATCATGCATGAAAAAGATTTTCCAAACAAATTAAGTTGAAATATGTGCATTTGTTTGTTAATCTGCATGGCTGATTGTTCACTTTCCTAATAAAACATTCTATTATAATCACTATGCATTTTCACCATGTCTATTTTTGTTCTACACATGTACTTGAATTGCTGAAACATCACATTTGTGCCATCTTTATGTTGACATTTCTCTTACCCAAAGCTGTGCATGCTGAAACTGAATTGCATGATTTGTTTGAATTTTTTTCATGCTTGATTTGTTGATTTATGGAAATGCTTTAAACTCTTGCCAAAAAATTCTTCAATGCACTGATGTCTCATGCTTAATTTCTACAAATAAAAATAGATTCTTTCTTGCCCAAAATTTTTTCTTTGTTGCCCTATTCGAATTTTTTGAAACAAATAAAAGATTGCCAATTTGCCAAAATGAATTCCTTGAATGCATTCCTTCTTTGCGTACACATATTTCCTGAAATAACTTGAGTAATTGATTTGGCACTTGATTACTTCGGTTGCATGCATTTGTTCATTGTTGATTTTGCAGTACCAATTAAACACTTGACAAAAAAGATTGAGTATATTTTCCAAGCTTTGCATTGCTTATTTCATGAACCAAAAGATTTCTTGTCTTTAAAAAAATCCTTAGAAATGATTTATGTCCAAAATAGATTGAATGATATTTCCAAAAAAAAATTCAATCATGTGGATTTTAAAAACTTGTCAAAAAGAATTCCTTGCCAAAACCAATATTCTGTTTTCCAGGAAAAACACTTTGTTTCATGCTGAGTTTTAATTGTGCATATTTAATTTTCACCTTGATTTTTTTCATGCTAAAATGATGTATGTGATGTTTGGAGTTTCTTTGCAAGATTAAATATGATGCATTCATGCCAAATATGCATTTTACCAAAAAAAAAAATTATCTAAACAGATTGGACTTTCCTTACATGATCAAATGCTTCTTTATAATTCATATGAATGCACTACTGTGATCTTGCATGATTGACAAGAAAAAAAATGTTTTCCAAAGAAAAATCTGTTGCTACACTTGTTGTTCCTCTTTTTTTTGTGCCGTAATTGCAATGTGAATGAGTGAAATGCTGTAGTGAGGCAATGATTGTATACTAGAGTGATGAGCGTTGTAGTAAGGAACAAATGTACAAAATGAGAAAAATTGTACTGATATTTGTAATAGACAAATTTGATTGAAATAAAATATTATTTTATTGTGTTCAAACACATTTTTTATCGTATTCAATTTATTTACAAGTACAATATTATTTGAAGTAATATCTGTGAATATACAATAGTGGATTTAGAAATTTGTACTATTTAGATGACGAAATAATATTTATATTCAATTAAAATACCATTTGAATATTTAAATTCTCGTCCAGTAGTATTTTATTCAAATATAAATATTATATTCCTGTCTGTGATGTGTTGTAACAGTACAATAACAAACACATTTAAAATAATATATATTTGTTTGTTATCGTCAAATCATATAATTGTTATATACAACTACGTTATATATAACAGGTTGATTGTTGTGTTATGACTATTTGGATGAACTGCTATTTAACTGGTTGAAATATCGATATGGGTATATATATATATATATATATATATATCATAAATCAAATATTGATTCTGTTTATCAGAATATTTCATATCGAAATGAAATTGGATGTTGATTATATTGTTTAACATCTGTGAATGCAGGCAGACAGGTTAGAGGGATCCAACTAGATTCCTCAATATTTATAATACTGTTTTTCATATATTGTGATATATGATGTGGTATATAATCTGTTGTTGATTATGTGTGTTTGGATGATGATTGACCCTTTTGATTTGGTATTTTAATACCATAAGTGATACTGGAATGTAAAAAGAGAATTTTAACGTATATAGTGAAATAAAAATATTTATATAAAATCAAAGGATTTTATGATAAAGGAAATTGTGAAGTGGATACTGAATTTAAAGAATTTTATAAAATCAAATGGATTTTATAAAAGGAGATATTTGACAATTAATTAAGGAACTTCTGTATAAAATTATTAACAGTTATATGGAAGTGTAAAAGACCGTTTTGGGTTAAAATACTCAATAGAAAATATTGGAAAATAAATATGATATTATAAAAGAAAATATATTTATATAAAATCAACGGATTTTATAAAAGAATTATTTGGGAAATAAATAGATTTAAAAAAGGAATATTTATTTAGAAAATAAATAGAATTTTAAAAGGAATATTTATTTAGAAAATAAATAGAATTACAAAAGGAGTATTTATTTAGAAAATAAATAGAATTATAAAAGGAATATTTATTTGGAAAATAAATAGGATTATAAAAGGAAATTGATAAGATATAAAAGAATTATGAGAAGATTATTCAAAGTGGATATTAAACAGAAATTTGTTTTAATTGATAAATTGAAAAGATTAAATTATAAATAATGTTTTACAAATTAAGTAAATTATTTATCATTGGGTAAATTGGATACATAAGTCTGAAATTAAATGAAGAAGTAGAAATCAGTTTTAACACCGATATTTTTATGGAATGTAAACATAACACTTATAAAGGGATTTATAAACGAGGTTATAGGTGGTTGGAATCGAAAATAAGATTTTGTATGAATAATTCTATAAATAGAAGTATGAATAGAATTGGGAAATGGGATATTTTTTTTAAAATACAATATCAAATTGAATTGATTTTATAAAAGAAATATTATCCACATTCGATGTGAATAATGGAATAAAATAAATATTTTATAATTAAAACATTTATAAGGAAAATTGGGGTTTGAAATAGGAATTCAAACGGGAATTTGAATAGGATAGGAAATACAGTTAAATTGAATATTAGTTAGTTGAATAGAGTTAATCAAATATAAATTATTCGAATAGAGTTAAATCGAATATAAGTTATTCAAAGAGAGTTAATCGAATATAAGTTATTCGAAGAGTGTAAATCGAATATAAGTTATTCGAAGGGATTTAATTGAATATAACTTATTCAAAGAGAGTTAATCAAATAAAAGTTATTCAAAGAGAGTTAATCGAATATTAGTTTATACGAAAGGGAGTTATCGAATAGAGTTTATTCGAAAGAGAGTTATGCATTGAAATTCGATTATATCGAATTCGGGAAAGTATTATTTACCTTCCAGTTTTTAAATCAAGATTTATTTATTCATTAGTAAATTAGTTGTTTGTTTATATATTCAAATTAATAAATAAAAGTTATATTAAGTTATTATATTTTGGAAGCATGGGATTATAACACTATTTTTATAATCAAATGATTTCTGTAAAAGAAATGGATTCGTAAATAGGATCCGAGAGTTATGTAAGGAAGTTTGTTAAAGATTTAGAAGTAGAATTTGTCTATTTTGAGGTTAGAAATGTTGTTCAGTTAAGGTCTGAGAGGTAATTATACCCCAACTTGATTGACTACATTTTTTAACTAAGGAATGGTTAAGGTTCGATAGTGAAGGTTAATTAAGTGAATTTAGTTAATGAGTGCAATCGGTTGAGCTGGCATCGCGATGTTTTATTTAAACATCTGTTTAAATCCAGTGAAGGAGTTTTGGAGATATTTTCCAAATAAGAATCATAAATGTTTTCTAATATAGAAAATAAGAAATGAGAGTAAATATGGAAATGTTTTCCAATGATTAATAACATATATTTTCTAAATTTAATAAATAAGAATTTACGAATATATGGAAATGAGAATAGGGAAATGAATAATTGAATGACAAATTAAATTAAAGGGGATCCTTGTTGATTGATGACTTGCTCGGTAAGATTTCCATTTGGAAATGCGACTGTTTTTTGCACACTTGTTTTCCTTTGATAGTTAAGTAACCGACTATCAAAGTTTTTGACCATTTCTGTACTCAACACGGAGAGACCGGGATCAGATTCATTATCTGAAAACCACTCTTTATGGGCATTAACGTTGCGAATCAAATAAGATGAAGATAATTGAAGACGGAGTTATGCAAGGGTTGTTCTAGCTATCCTAGGTAGCAATTGCCTAAGACGGATTTACAGAATTGTGCTTTCGGTTGTATGGGAGAATGTCTGACAAGTATATTTAATAGATCGCGTAAGTTGATCTCTTCAAATGTATTTACATTTGATGGCGGAGGAATTTGTTTCTCTTAGTTGTATACCCGTGGTATTTTTGGAGAAATCAATTTGTGTTTTGGCGGGTATGACGATGTGACATTCAAACTGAATAATTGTGTGATCTGTCAGAAATAAGCGTGGCCTCTAGCCTCACAACCAGGAAATGGTATAAAATCGGGTAGGTCGCACGGCTAAGTGGTTAGCTGCCAATTAGGGTGTATTGTCACCTAATCTAGAGAAATTCCATTTACTTCTATAATCTATTTCGATGCTGTCCCTTTCGGGAAACAGTTGCTGATCCTAACCGTCGGTGATAATACATTCGGTACACTCAAGCGAAATGAGTGACCGGTCATGTTAAGCTTGGGTTACAAGAAGTTCTTGTTGAACCCGGTGTATTCCTTTCTAGAGATACACTGTCGAAAGGTGGTCACATACCTTTCTAGTTGGAATCCATTACCCAATAAGCGCCCATGGTTTTTGATTATATATTATGTGTAATAACCCGGAAAATGTGAACCAATTTAAAATTTTTAAATTAGGTTATTACCAAAGAATTTGAATAATTGAAATAGCCTATTTCAATAAAATATAGAATCGGGTATGGTATTGCAGTTTGAAATTTTGAATACAAACTTTGTCTGGCTGTACCGGGTGGAAAATATAACGGATTTTAGCGAAACTGAAAATATTTAAATCTGTTTATGAATACCTTCCTAACGAATCTGAAAAATCGAAATTTCATAACGGAAATCAAAAGTTATGGCCAAAGGAATTTTCAGAAAGGTCGCTATATAGCATATATAGCCCTTGAAAATTGATATCTTGCATACGACCTCGGAATTCGACGAAACCACTTTTGTTGGGTCCGGGATGTCAAATTATTGCTAAGTTTCAAATTTCATATTTTTTGAAGCTAGTATGTGAGCGGGGCAAAAGAAAATGTGATTGGTCAATTTCTATTAAAATGGGTCGACCTAAAAATGGTCGTTTTTCAAACGAGCTCAGAATTCGACGAAACTGGTTTTGTTAGGACCGTATCGTCAAAACAAAGCTAGATATATTTTTCTGGAATTTTTCGATTCAGTTTGTGGCCCTGGCAAATTTAAATGTACGTTTAAATTAAATATTAGATGTTTTATATTTTAATTTGAAAAATAACTGACTGTAACAGTCGAATTGGCCAACAAAACATATCCCATTGTGTCCGGAATGGGGGTATTTAGCTAGGGGCCACAGTCGTTGGGTTTGATTTCGAGCTCGTGTGTGGAAGGGGGTATTTTTGGAAATAAATAAATTAAAAATTAAAATAAAAAGGAGCCGACCAATCAGAATTCTTCTCCCTCATCGATCTTCCATGCGCAAGGAGGAAAAAGGCTCCAAACTTCTCTCTTCAATTTCTCCACAACCACACAACGAAATCAAGCAAACTAGGATCCATTTTGAAGAGCGTTCAGAGATCTTCAAATCCATAGCAACTTCAAAATTTATCGTCAAGTATTAAGGGAGATACAGCGCCGAGAAGACTCAGACTTTGCGCCGCCGCCGAGGTCGCTAGGGACCATCGATCCGACCATCAAGGGTAGCGCCGGGAAGCTCTTCCTTCCTCTTCGACGCAGCACTGGCCGTTCGTCCTATTGCTTCACGGTTTAGCCGAAAAATTGAAACCTAGTTTCGAGCGCACAAAGGAGGTATACGACTATTCTATTTTCAACTGATTTTTACACTATAAAGTGTTGCAAACTTGTAAAAATCGTATCTTTTTGCTATGTGATCGAAATTCGATGAAACAGGAGACACCGTGACAGCAAGGTGGCTCTCTACATTCTAGAGGAAGCCACGGATTTTTCTGATCTTCCTACGATTTTTAGCACTGCAATAACCAATGTGAGGAATCTAAACTATTTGTGTGAATGAAATCGTGTTGTATAAATTATATAAGCGAAGTGTAAATTATATACGCATTGTATACCTCATGTACATGTGTTGTATAAGTTATATTAGCGATGTATAAATTAAACAAGCGTTGAATGAAACATATATGCTTTGAATTGTGATGAAATGCAAGTGAATTATTATATTATATATATATATATATATACTCCCCTCGTCCACAGACCATGGACGATATTTATTGCTTGTGATTGACGTGATATTATATGGTATGATGAATGGTTGGAAATAATTGTTTGTGGTTGATATCATGGTTGAAAAATACCTTTGTGGTTGAAAAATACCTTTGTGGTTGAAAATACCCTCTTGTGGTTGAAACAAAATAGAATAGGGTTGTGGAATTGAAAATAAAACATGCCGCCTGCTTGCGAACTAGATGCATGATCCCCATTGTCAAAAACCGCGAGGTTTTAAGGTAGAGCGAGGAGCCGTACTAGGGACGGTCCCGGTTTTAACTACCCTGCCGTTATGCTGCCGAAATTTTCTGAATTATTCATGTGTTAGAATAATTTTCATTCGTTGAAATAAATTACATATGCTATATAGAATATTCATGTGTTGAGTTGCAATTCATTCATTGAGTTGAAATTCATGTGTTGAATATTATTTGAATTTAAACAAATAGCTTTAGCGATAAAAATCACATTTTTATATAGATACAAACTATATAGAATATTCATGTGTTGAGTTGCAATTCATTCGTTGAGTTGAAATTCATGTGTTGAATATTATTTGAATTTAAACAAATAGCTTTAGCGATAAAAATCACATTTTTATATAGATACAAACTATATAGAATATTCATGTGTTGAGTTGCAATTCATTTGTTGAGTTGAAATTCATGTGTTGAATATTATTTGAATTTAAACAAATAGCTTTAGCGATAAAAATCACATTTTTATATAAATACAAACTATATAGAATATTCATGTGTTGAGTTGCAATTCATTCGTTGAGTTGAAATTCATGTGTTGAATATTGTTTGAATTTAAACAAATAGCTTTAGCGATAAAAATCACATTTTTATATAAAAACAAACTATATCGAATATTCATGTGTTGAGTTGCAATTCATTCTTTGAGTTGAAATTCATGTGTTGAATATTATTTGAATTTAAACAAATAGCTTTAGCGATAAAAATCACATTTTTATATAGATACAAACTATATAGAATATTCATGTGTTGAGTTGCAATTCATTCGTTGAGTTGAAACTCATGTGTTGAATATTATTTGAATTTAAACAAATAGCTTTAGCGATAAAAATCACATTTTTATATAGATACAAACTATATCGAATATTCATGTGTTGAGTTGCAATTCATTCGTTGAGTTGAAATTCATGTGTTGAATGTTATCGTATTTTAAAATAAATTTAATAGACAATAAAAACTACACCTTTATTGTAAATATGGAGTGTTAAAAACATTCATGTGTCGAATAGATATTTTTGATGATAAAAATATTTCTTTAGTCATGTATATGCTTAGATAAAAATACACACGTGTTGAAATAAATAATAGTTTGCTTGAAATATTATTATTAGCTTTGTTCTGCATATATATATACATGTGTTGAACAGGAAAAATGGATTAGCTGTAGAGTAAAGAAATTATTTGCGTGCCCGACAAATAGGTAAACCTTGATGAGTTGGCTGCGCAATTTTATTGATATATCAACTCCTGTGAATGCCATTGGATGCGGAGTGCTGGTTATTCTGTGTGAAATAATAAACATCGCCATAGGATAGTAACAATTAATTTTGAACTACACTACATGGCATATTTCTTGACGATAGGCATACTTCATCATATTCCACATAAGCAACTGGAGCTTGTGTGACGAGGTGGAAGATTTACCATACGAGCGAGAGGCTTGTATGGCAATGACTATGTACTATAGGTTGAACTGATGACTGATATGGACTATATAAAATATAACGATAAATTGCCAGATTAATAAAAACCCCACACGGGTCTGGAGTTGACAATAATCACGTCGCTCTAGTTATTAGTTACGACACATGGACTATTTATTTCCACACGGAAACGTGGCGACGAGAATTTATTCTCTGCAGTGATTATCTATACATGCTCCCCTGTAAACACCAGAATATATCACTATAAATATGTGAATGCTTTTTAGGATTTATTGGGTACCTAATACGGCCCAATAAATTTCCAAACCCTTCCCCGTACAAAGGAGGTTATGGCGAAATTTTTTGAAATAATTAAGGCGTTAGTGAAATATTTGAAGTGAAAACGAAGTTGAAATTATAGAACGAACTATAGTTGAAATTATAGAATGAACTATATTTATATATATAAATATAAATATAATGAAAAGGAATAGAGGCCGTGCAATTCGTGTTTCGGAATCGTAATTTGAAACGATTAGTGCGAGAAATCCGACCATCGGATTTTCCCGAAACCACAACCGCTGGGTTCGCCTTGGAAATATCTTTCCAACGGCACCAACCTTGTAAAAATCCAACGGTTGGATTGTCCGGAATGTTTAACTTAAATCTGAAGAAAAACAGCGCCAGAATCGTTTATATTTATATATAAATATAAATATATTTAAATTAAATCGAATAACGACGCTGCAGTTCGAATTTTGAAACCGTAACTTCAAACGACTAGTGTGGAAGATCCAACCGTTGGATTCTCACGAAACTGGAACCGTTGGGTTCGCTTTGGGAATATCTTCCCACTGATATAGACTTTGTAGAAATCCAACGGTTAGATTTTCCGATATGTGTAAAACAAATTAGGGGAAAAACAGCGCCAGTGCCACGGCACGACCTGAAACGTCGTTTAATTAAATATGGCCATTTTTAAATAAATAAAAATGGCGAAAAATCGTTATAAAATATTATAAACAACATAGATGGTAAATAAACCAATTGGGCTTGAATTGTTTGATATTTGATGGTTGTATGTGTTTGACACGAAAATAACACTAAAGAACTGAAAGATGGATGTCGAATAATATAACCATAGAAAGAATCGATTTAAATTCTAATGACGTGAATTATTTGAAAAGGCCGAGCTAACCCTCATTTCAAATAATTTATCGAGCGATTCGAATTGGAAAATGCAAAGACGATTCAAGACCGACGATTTTCGTATCGGTTGGATGGGCGCTATTGAGGCTCCTAACCGGAGTAGCTACCGGAAAGGGACGGAAGTAGTAGCCGTCTGAACGTATGTGTTGATTGTACGGATATACGAGGAATTGACGCCTGCGGTTTCGTTCAGACCCAGAACGGACTTGTAAATGGAATGTGTGTCTGACATTGGATTTTGTTCTATACTGATTGATCTCTGTTAAATATATATCTGTTTGGCGGCGGAGAATTTATTCTTTTGCTTAACGCCCTTCTTTGAGACGTACGAGCTCAGGGGTTATATATCGATGGAAATCAATCGTATGGAGTGGACTGCCTATGTGGCTTGCCAAAATGTTGTGATCAAGGCTTCTGTTGCAAAGCGAAGTCTTGTGGATGATGATCAAAGCAAGGTCTATGTGGCCTGGCTTTGTGTATTTCGTAGATTCGCGAGCCTCACACCCCGGTATGAGTTAAAAACGGGATAAGGACCCAAGGAGAGCATGACGTTTCTTTCTAGCTATGGTGGTGTCAGTGACTTACCAGCCCTGACATTTATATTTATTTTTCACCTATGTGGTTGTTGGAATGCGAGGCGCCTCGATTATAGGTCTGTAAGGACCGGGAAACGTGTGTTCAGGAATAACTAATCCTCAAACGTAAGAGAGGACCGGCCTTGGAGGATCCAGGGTTACCCAGAGTGTGTAGTCCTGAGGCATTTGCTAGAGTGTCTCGAAGCGGAGAGGAGCTTGCCCCTTGCCTCGACTCATGACGGAAATCCAATTTCTAATACAAAATAACGGACTCGATTGTAGAACTAGTATGGAGACATAGTAGATGGTAGCTATGCCGCATATGATTGATATTTATGATGCTATTCATTTTTGAAACATATATGCACTAGTAATAATATCAAATGATTTTGCTTTATACGTACCAAGCATATTTGGCCATTATAAGGTAAAACTCTATCCTCCGGCTTGCGTTGCATTGTGTGATGGGACCTGAGTCTTATAATGGCTTCATTCTTTCTAAAAGCATTGCGTTGTTTTAAAAGAATTTACTTTGTTTTAAATGCACTAGCAATCACTTGAGTAAACCCGTTCCGCGAAAGTGGCGTGGTCCTATGATTCGCTTATTACTGTTGTTTAACTGTTAAATAGATTCTTCATACCAGTCCCCATGACTGACTCGTTGTTTGTTTCACTTTGCAAACGCGGGCGCCCTTATTTTCACACGGGCAGCCTAGTTCACAGGTGGCAGGTTGTTTTTGGCTCTGCACTGTTGCATAGAGTGCATTTTTGGCTCATGGCGAGGCTGACTTCACAGAGACGACTTTGACATTTTCCGCCATTACTATACTTATATTATGATTCCGCCACGGGCGATGCAGACTGATTTACTTTCCGTATTTCTTATTATATGTATATGTACCGCCTTCGGCGATGTAGACTGATACCCTTATTATGTCTCACTGCATGTATGTATTCCGCCTCTGACGATGATGACTGTTCACTTTCCTTTTTATTTACTAAGTTATATCCTACGCTATGCTATTCTGATGTTATTACATGTTGTGATTCCGCTGTCATATCCATGTAAAAGTATTCTATTTATTGTTTCTGCTATTATCTGTACTCTGCTATGATGATAAATGTGTTATATTCCGATGATTATCCTTAATACCGCCCCTCGGATTTTGGGATCGTCACAGTTGGTATCAGAGCTTTGGTTAACCTTAGTTCCGGGATCTAACACATTAAACACCTCGTCAGAATTAGAATCAGTAGAGTTCTAATGCGAATAGCTCATTAGAGATAGGATTAGCAATGTCCTAGAATGAGCTAAGCATATTAGCAAAACAATTTGATCAGTACATCATCATTATCTTTCCTTGTATTCCCCTGCTTTATCATTTATGAAAATTATCAAATCTGTGAGCTTGACACTTTTCTTGCTTATACAGTATTCTCTTAGATGGATACACGAGCAGCAGCAGCTAGAGGAGGCCGTGGAGGCCGATCAGGGGCAGCAGGAGGACGGGGGAATATCCCCGTAGTTGTGGAAGGCCCTTTTGTTCATCCACCAGCACCCGAAGAATTTGAGCTAGACAAAGTAGCGAAGAGGTATAGGAACCTTGGGGGAAAACCCTTTACTGGCACTGGTACAGTGACCGAGGCTATAGCTTGGTTGAAGACCTGTGAGAAAATCTTTGAAGGCATGGGTATGGGAACCAACAACAAAGCACGACTTGGTATTTGGCTCCTTCAGGAGGAAGCAGAGCTGTGGTGGGATGCCATTACCTCAGAGGACGCAGCAGGTACTGTCAGAACCTGGCAGCAATTCAAAACTATGTTCAATGAGAAGTTTGTACCTGAACAGGCTCTAGAGAGGATGCGAGAGCAGTTTGCTAATCTCCAGCAAGGAGATCTCTCTATTCAAGATTACCTGAATAAATTCACCCAGTTGTCGCGCTATGCTCCAGAGCTTATTATGACGAACAAAGCAAAGAACAAGAGATTCATATTTGGGCTAAAGCGCAAGTACCATGACAGAGCTATGAGCAACATCAAACTCTCCTTCTCAGAATTGGTAGAAATGGCTTATAATTATGAAGATATGGATGAAAGGCACGCTAGCCAAGACCGCGCCAAAAGCCAAGCTGGAAATAAGCGCAAGGCTTCCGCAGATCAACCGGAGTCTAGCATTACCGCGGCCGCTACTCAGAAACCTGGAAAGATCCCCAAAGGAAATTACTACAACTGCGGGAAGCCAAGTCATTTTTCTAATGTATGCAAAGCCCCGAGGAAACCAAAGGCAAATGACTCAGCCGAATGCTACAACTGCTATAAGAAAGGGCACTATAGCAGGAACTGTCCTCTGAAGCAAAATGCACAAGTGGCTCATGTGTACGACGGGAAGACCCCGCCAGCTACCACCGATGGATCAGGTAAATCCGACGTTTTAGGAGGTACACTTACCATTAAAATATTCCTGTTTCTGTACTTTTTGATACTGGTGCATCACGTAGCTTCATTTCTAGTAAAATTGTTCACAAGTTAAAATTGAATAAAAGGAAGCTTAAGGAACCAATTAAAGTTCAAAACCCGATAGGAGGTTCTGTTAGTCTCAGCTCGTACTGCAGAGTGCTTATCTCCTATTCTTTCTACAAGTTTCCCCATAGGTTAATCATCATGAATTTATTAGAATTCGATGTTATTCTCGGTTTGGAATGGTTAACCAAATATAAGGCTAAAGTTAGATGTGCCGAACGAATCGTTAAAGTCAAAACGAAGCTTGGACCTATATGTATACCATGCCATGGCTCCGAAATTAATAGAACAGAATTTTGGTCTTCTTTAGAAGTTACTCCCCCTTCAATAGAAAAGATACCGGTCGTTAAAAACTACGCGGATGTGTTTGAAGAAGTAAAAAACTTACCGCCGCAAAGAGAGATTGAATTTAGAATAGATCTAATTCCTAACGCCCGACCAGTAGTACATCCAATTAGAAGAATGGCCCCGAAAGAAAAAGAAGAGTTGAGTAGTCAAACCCGAGAATTGCTTTGGAAAGGTCTGATCAGACCGAGCTTTTCAGCGTGGGGAGCAGCAGTAGTATTTGTCCCGAAATCAGACGGTACTCTAAGACTTTGTGTTGATTACCGAGATCTCAATAAACAGACACTGAAGAACAAATATCCTTTGCCCCGAATAGACGATCTGTTAGATCAATTAAATGGAGCAACAGTATTCTCCAGAATGGACCTAGCTACAGGTTTCCACCAATTACGTATAGCCGAAGACTGTGTTCCTTTAACAGCCTTCAGGGGTCCCGACTTATTCTACGAATGGTTAGTAATGCCGTTCGGTTTGTGTAACGCTCCGGCATACTTCGTTGATCTCATGAAAAGAGTGTTCCGTGGTGTATTGAATAAATTTGTGCTAGTCTTCATCGATGACATTTTAATCTACTCTAAGTCGGAAGGCGAGCATGCAAAATACTTGGAACAAGTGTTGAAAATTCTAAGGAGAAATGTCTTGAAAGCTAAATTTTCTAAGTGTGTCTTATGGCAGGATGAAGTTAAATTCCTAGGCCATGTCGTATCAAAAGAGGGAATTGCTGTAGACCCAAGCAAAATTACAGCGATTCAGAACTGGAAACAACCTACTAACCCCACTGAAGTTCGAAGTTTCCTTGGATTGGCTAGCTACTATCGGAAATTCGTTCAGGATTTTTCAAAGATATCTGGTGTATTAACAAAGCTTACAAAGAAGCATGAGAAATTCAAATGGACTCCCGAATGTGAAGAAGCTTTCCAGGAGCTGAAACTGAAGTTGACAACCGCTCCAGTATTGACAATTATAGAAGGCAACCAAGACTTGATTGTATGGACAGATGCCTCTGTCAGAGGGCTAGGAGCAGTATTAATGCAAAAAGGCCGAGTGATCGCTTATGCTAGCCGTCAACTAAAGCCACATGAAAGAAACTATGCTACTCATGATCTTGAGTTATTAGCTATCGTGTTTGCTTTAAGAATCTGGAGGCATTATTTACTGGGCGAGAAGTTCGAACTATTTACCGATCATCAATCCTTGAAATATCTGTTCACTCAGAAAGATCTAAATTTGAGACAACAGCGTTGGTTAGAATTCCTTGCAGCATATGATTTTGAAATTCTATACACTCCAGGGAAAGCCAATGTTGTAGCAGATGCGCTCAGCAGAAAGAATGAAATCATCGCCAGTTTTGTCATCACGTCTTCATTAATAGACAGGATCTCGACCCTTCAGAAAGACGATGAATTTATTCAAAGAATCAGTCAGAGAGTCAAAGGAGGTGAATCCACAAGTTTTCGACTCGATGACAAAGGAGTTCTAAGATTAAAGGGCAGAATTTGCATCCCAAACCTTCCAGAGCTTCGAAGAGAAATACTTGATGAGTGCCACAAGTCCAAATTAAGTATCCATCCCGGTGTGAGCAAAATGTATAACGATATCAAGCGCACATTCTGGTGGAGAGCTTTGAAAAGAGATATTTCATTATATGTTAGTAGATGCCCCACTTGTCAACTAGTTAAGAGTGATCAGCAGAAATTGGCTGGATTATTACAACCCTTAGAAATTCCAGGATGGAAGTGGGAACAAATCTCGATGGTCTTCATTGATGGCTTGCCTCGAACTAAAAAGGGAAACGACAGTATATGGGTAATCGTAGATCGCTTCACGAAGACTGCCCATTTCATACCTGTCCGATCCAACAGAACGGCTCAAAGTCTAGCACAGATTTACTTCAAAGAAATAGTTAAACTACATGGAGTGCCGCCCAATATAGTCAGTGATAGAGATCCCCTATTTACTAGCAAATTCTGGGAAGCATTTCAGAAAGAATTGGGAACCAAATTGAATCTAAGCATCGCTTATCACCCTCAGACAGATGGCCAAACCGAGCGGGTGAATAGAATTCTAGAAGATTTACTGCGGGCTTGCGTTATTGATTTTGGAGGCTCCTGGGAAGATCACTTACATTTAGCCGAATTCTCTTACAACAATAGCTATCAAGCAAGTTTGGGAATGTCTCCATTTGAAGCATTATACGGAAGACCATGCAGATCTCGTGCATGTTGGGTAGAACCTGGCAACAGACTTGTGTTAGGGCCCGGTATGATTCAAGAAGCATCGGACAAAGTCGATTTCATTAAGAAGCGATTAAAAACCGCGCAGAACCGACAGAAAAGTTATGCTGATGCGAGAAGAAGGGATATATCGTTTGCCGTTGGCGATTATGTATATTTAAGAGTTTCTCCAATGCGAGGAGTAATCAGATTTGGCAAGACTGGGAAGTTGGCACCGAGATTTATTGGTCCCTTTCCTATACTTGAACGGATTGGAACTCTTGCATATAGGGTTTCATTACCTAATTGGTTGCCTGGTATACATGATGTGTTCCACGTGTCTCAACTCAGAAAACATGTTCATGATCCAGATCTTGTTGTGGAAGAAGCAGCGCAACATGATATTGACATAACTCCAGAATTAGCACTCAGAAGAGAGCCATTAAAGATAGTTGGCAAGGAAACTAGAGAGCTGAGGAGGAAAAAGATTCATCTAGTCAAAGTGCAGTGGAGTAGTGATCCTAGAGACTGTACTTGGGAGACTGAGGAAAGCATTAAACAAGCCTATCCCAAATGCAGAGTGGACATCTCTGACTAACTCCGGTGCAAGGTGCCTTTACAATACTTTGCATTTACATTTTATTTCCTAATTAGCTGTTATTTCCTTTTCGAGGACGAAAAGTTTTAAGTGGGGGAGATTGTAATAAACCGGAAAATGTGAACCAATTTAAATTTTTTAAATTAGGTTATTACCAAAGAATTTGAATAATTGAAATAGCCTATTTCAATAAAATATAGAATCGGGTATGGTATTGCAGGTTGAAATTTTGAATACAAACTTTGTCTGGCTGTACCGGGTGGAAAATATAACGGATTTTAGCGAAACTAAAAATATTTAAATCTGTTTATGAATACGTTTCTAATGAATCTGAAAAATCGAAATTTCATAACGGAAGTCAAAAGTTATGGCCAAAGGAATTTTCAGAAAGGTCGCTATATAGCATATATAGCCCTTGAAAATTGATATTTTGCATACGACCTCGGAATTCGACGAATCCACTTTTGTTGGGTCCGGGATGTCAAATTATTGCTAAGTTTCAAATTTCATATTTTTTGAAGCTAGTATGTGAGCGGGGCAAAAGAAAATGTGATTGGTCAATTTCTGTTAAAATGGGTCGACCTAAAAATGGCCGTTTTTCAAACGAGCTCAGAATTCGACGAAACTGTTTTGCTAGGACCGTATCGTCAAAACAAAGCTAGATTTATTTTTCTGGAATTTTTCAATTCAGTTTGTGGCCCTGGCAAATTGAAATGTACGTTTAAATTAAATATTAAATGTTTTATATTTTAATTTGAAAAATAACTGACTGTAACAGTCGAATTGGCCAATGAAACATATCCCATTGTGTCCGGAATGGGAGTATTTAGCTAGGGGCGATAGTCGTTGGGTTTGATTTCGAGCTCGTGTGTGGAAGGGGGTATTTTTGGAGATAAATAAATTAAAAATAAAAATAAAAAGGAGCCGACCAATCAGAATTCTTCTCCCTCATCGATATTCCAGGCGCAAGGCGGAAAAAGGCTCCAAACTTCTCTCTTCAATTTCTCCACAACCACACAACGAAATCAAGAAAACTAGGATCCATTTTGAAGAGCGTTCAGAGATCTTCAAATCCATAGCAACTTCAAAATTTATCGTCAAGTATTAAGGGAGATACAGCGCTGAGAAGACTCGGACTTTGCGCCGCCGCCGAGGTCGCTAGGGACCATCGATCCGACCATCAAGGGTAGCGCCTGGAAGCTCTTCCCTTCCTCTTCGACGCAGCACTGGCCGTTCGTCCTATTGCTTCACGGTTTAGCCGAAAAATTGAAACCTAGTTTCGAGCACACAAAGGAGGTATACGGCTATTCTATTTTCAACTGATTTTTACACTATAAAGTGTTGCAAACTTGTAAAAATCGTATCTTTTTGCTATGTGATCGAAATTCGAAGAAACAGGAGACACCGTGACCGCAAGGAGGCTCTCTACATTCTAGAAGAAGCTGCGGATTTTTCTGATCTTCCTACGATTTTTAGCACTGCAATAACCAATGTGAGGAATCTAAACTATTTGTGTGAATGAAATCGTGTTGTATAAATTATATAAGTGAAGTGTAAATTATATACGCATTGTATACCTCATGTACATGTGTTGTATAAGTTATATTAGCGATGTATAAATTAAACAGGCGTTGAATGAAACATATATGCTTTGAATTGTGATGAAGTGCAAGTGAATTATTATATTATATATATAAATATATATACTCCCCTCGTCCACAGACCATGGACGATATTTATTGCTTGTGATTGACGTGATATTATATGGTATGACGAATGGTTGGAAATAATTGTTTGTGGTTGATATCATGGTTGAAAAATACCTTTGTGGTTGAAAAATACCCTCTTGTGGTTGAAACAAAATAGAATAGGATTGTGGAATTGAAAATAAAACATGCCGCCTGCTTGCGAACTAGATGCATGATCCCCATTGTCAAAAACCGCGAGGTTTTAAGGTAGAGCGAGGAGCCGTACTAGGGACGGTCCCGGTTTTAACTAGCCTGCCGTTATGCTGCCGAATTTTTTTGAATTATTCATGTGTTAGAATAATTTTCATTCGTTGAAATAAATTACATATGCTATATAGAATATTCATGTGTTGAGTTGCAATTCATTCGTTGAGTTGAAATTCATGTGTTGAATATTATTTGAATTTAAACAAATAGCTTTAGCGATAAAAATCACATTTTTATATAGATACAAACTATATAGAATATTCATGTGTTGAGTTGCAATTCATTCGTTGAGTTGAAATTCATGTGTTGAATATTATTTGAATTTAAACAAATAGCTTTAGCAATAAAAATCACATTTTTATATAGATACAAACTATATAGAATATTCATGCGTTGAGTTGCAATTCATTCGTTGAGTTGAAATTCATGTGTTGAATATTATTTTAATTTAAACAAATAGCTTTAGCGATAAAAATCACATTTTTATATAGATACAAACTATATAGAATATTCATGTGTTGAGTTGCAATTCATTCGTTGAGTTGAAATTCATGTGTTGAATATTATTTGAATTTAAACAAATAGCTTTAGCAATAAAAATCACATTTTTATATAGATACAAACTATATCGAATATTCATGTGTTGAGTTGCAATTCATTCGTTGAGTTGAAATTCATGTGTTGAATATTATTTGAATTTAAACAAATAGCTTTAGCGATAAAAATCACATTTTTATATAGATACAAACTATATAGAATATTCATGTGTTGAGTTGCAATTCATTCGTTGAGTTGAAACTCATGTGTTGAATATTATTTGAATTTAAACAAATAGCTTTAGCGATAAAAATCACATTTTTATATAGATACAAACTATATCGAATATTCATGTGTTGAGTTGCAATTCATTCGTTGAGTTGAAATTCATGTGTTGAATGTTATCGTATTTTAAAATAAATTGAATAGACAATAAAAACTACACCTTTATTGTAAATATGGAGTGTTAAAAACATTCATGTGTCGAATAGATATTTTTTATGATAAAAATATTTCTTTAGTCATGTATATGCTTAGATAAAAATACACACGTGTTGAAATAAATAATAGTTTGCTAGAAATATTATTATTAGCTTTGTTCTGCATATATATATACATGTGTTGAACAGGAAAAATGGATTAGCTGTAGAGTAAAGAAATTATTTGCGTGCCCGACAAATAGGTAAACCTTGATGAGTTGGCTACGCAATTTTATTGATATATCAACTCCTGTGAATGCCATTGGATGCGGAGTGCTGGTTATTCTGTGTGAAATAATAAACATCGCCATAGGATAGTAACAATTAATTTTGAACTACACTACATGGCATACTTCTTGACGATAGGCATACTTCATCATATTCCACATAAGCAACTGGAGCTTGTGTGACGAGGTGGAAGATTTACCATACGAGCGAGAGGCTTGTATGGCGATGACTATGTACTACAGGTTGAACTGATGACTGATATGGACTATATAAAATATAACGATAAATTGCCAGATTAATAAAAAACCCCACACGGGTCTGGAGTGGACAATAATCACGTCGCTCTAGTTATTAGATACGGCACATGGACTATTTTTTCCACACGGAAACGGGGTGACGAGAATTTATTCTTGAGTGATTATCTATACATGCTCCCCCGTAAACACCAGAATATATCACTATAAATATGTGAATGCTTTTTAGGATTTATTGGGTACCTAATACGGCCCAATAAATTTCCAAACTCCTCCCCGTACAAAGGAGGTTATGGCGAAATTTTTCGAAATAATTAAGGCGTTAGTGAAATATTTGAAGTGAAAACAAAGTTGAAATTATAGAATGAACTATATTTGAAATTATAGAATGAACTATATTTATATATATAAATATAAATATAATGAAAAGGAATAGAGGCCGTGCAATTTGTGTTTCAGAATCGTAATTTGAAACGATTAGTGCGAGAAATCCGACCATCGGATTTTCCCGAAATCGCAATCGCTGGGTTCGCCTTGGAAATATCTTTCCAACGGCACCAACCTTGAAAAAATCCAACGGTTGGATTGTCCGGAATGTTTAATTTAAATCTGAAGAAAAACAGCGCCAGAATCGTTTATATTTATATATAAATATAAATATATTTAAATTAAATCGAATAACGACGTTGTAACACCCCACCTCCACCAGGGTGGCTCTTGCAAGCACTCTGACTTTGGAGGGGCGTTTGAATCAGGTAAACATGCATAATGATATATCAAGGCAGAACAAGAACATATGTATATATGTAAACAGAGTAAATAACATAGTTAAAACAGCGGAAGATTTCAAAACATTTCAAAACAAGTCTGGTACAACATAGCTTTCCAAATAAACAAGTCTAGATAAAACAACATCAACTGAAAAACTGAAATAAATAAGTGTTATCCCCAATTAAGTGGTAACCATAGCTAGCTTCATGTCGAAACCATACATGAGCTGAAATCCCACAAGCAAGCAATCCGAAATCCAAGCTAAGCTCCAGTATTCCCTCCCTGAGAACCTGGGAGGGGGGGAAACGGAAGAAAAGAGGCGAAAGAAAACAGGTCAGTCAAAAAGACTGAGTAAGCTCTACTACAATCAATGTAAACTGATAAAGTTAACTGGCATGAGCAGCAGGGATGAACATAAGGATAACAATATACTAGCATGATGATTAACTAACAAGGTAGATAAAGGTGTCATCGCATAATCAGGATTAAGGTTTTGCACCACAGGTGTACTAGCAAACTAACATGACTTGAATAAACAAGTATTGATCCCTTGGCCCAAGCTTTGGCCCAATAACATGAAATGACCCTAATACAAGGTCCAACCAAACGGTCTAGTCGATCGGCTCCCTAAGCCTAACTCGTCACGTGTTGGTGTCAATACGGCCCAATCATAATTGTAGTCGAACTGTCCCGGGTCCACCCTTCGGGTATATCAAGCCCTAGGGTGTCAACCCCTGGACACCATGAACATGAGTGCACAGTCCCGATCTACTGGTACCCGTGCATGTTTTCTCCGGCTATGGACTATGTGCACGACCAGAGTCCGCCCGGAACTACACCGGCGTACCCTCTGCCGTCGCTTTTGGTCACTTACCTCCAGTCCAGTAATCGTGCCCCCACCCTAGCCTAGTCCCTAGGGTCATGATGATACTAACTTGGGATTACTGCTGGAGTGGGCCCCCATTGCTAGGATTTTTCTAGTGGGTTAAGTACGGTTTAACCCTCTTGCTAATCCTGGATTAACTTGGTTAAGTGTAACGATGAGTTCACGACTTAACCCCGATTAATCTACCAAGCCCAAATTGGTTAAGTATTAAGTGGACCATGACTTAACCCTAATCACGAGGCATTAATTAATTTAATGCGCCTTAACCTCTCACATTAGACCTTGTTGTGGTTACTAGTTAAGCCGGGCGGGTCCGGGTAGCTTTACACCACAAGTTGGTCTAACCTCGGGTTCAAGGTACAACATGACCAACTTCTCACATTGGGTCCTATTGTTTGTAGCAACTAGTTAAGCCGGTCGGTTCCGGGTAGGTTTACGCTACAAACTCAACCCAACCTCGAGTTGGCCACACTTATCTTTTCTAAGTGTCATGTCCATCATGTTTCCAAAACATGTTACAAGTTTTCAAGCAATTGGGTAGACCTAACTTAATAGGTAAATTCCCAATGGGTAGACCTAACTCAATAGGTAAATTCCCAAGCTTATGTTTTATGTCTTTTAAGTTTACCCAACCCCAAACGCAATCCCATCGCTTACATATCGCAATAGCGCATAAAGGATAGAAAGAGGGAACTTGGCATAATCATGACATAAAGGTATTGAAGCCACAAGCTTAACATGGTGGCATATGAAATGTTCATATGTTCATACACTTGCATATTACATTTTTAGGCCTCAAAAGCATGCATAAAACCAAACTTAGCATATTGGTGATACATGGTGCTAAATGACATGTAGAGATGGCCATAAGTTCGCATTTAGCCTCACATGCAAGTTATCATAAGAGATATGATAACTTACATGTTGCTAAAATGCAACCTTTGGCATAAAGCTTAAAGCTTTATGTTCATAAACCCAAAATAAGCTTGCATAACATGATAGCATGAACAAAATGTTCAACCCAAACTTGCATAACATAACTTGGCATACTTGCATATAAACTTGCATATCACAACATGATAAACTTGCATATAAACTTGCATATCACAACATGATAAACTTGCATATAAACTTGCATATCACAACATGATAAACTTGCATATCATACATTTAACTTTAGAGTTTAAGTATGAAAGTAGAATAGGGCTTACAATGCTTAAGAAGTCACAAAAATATGACAAAGCCCTTATGAAATCAATTAAACCCAAAATGCAAGCAAAACCCTTGAGCCAAAATGATCAAGACTCTTTCTTTATGATGCAAATATATAAACTTGACTTGAATGCAAGCTAATGATGCTCATACAAGTTTGAAAACACTTGTATGCATGGAAAATCACTTAGGAATTTATTTAGGAATTTTATGAAGAGAGTGGAGGCCATGAGAGGATTGATTTTGCCATAGTTTAGTTGTATGAATGAATAATGATGATTTAGGGTAGGTTAGGGTCTTATTTATAGATTAGGCAAGTGTTTTAGGCCATAGGATTAAACCTAGATTCAATCCAAGCCATCAAAGCATGTCTTGGGGAAGAAGTCAAGTGTAGGAACCATCTAGGGCCTTTAGATTAAAGATGAACCATGAGAACCATCCAAATGCAAAATCTGCATTTGAGCGAATCGGCCCACGGGTTGACAGCCAAACACCCTGGATTAACCCCTAGTCGACCCAGCGGGCTTGGGTCGACCTCAAAAATCGGCTGGTTCGGTTATTCCCCTCTCCCAATTCGCTGTTTTGAACATTTTTGCATATTTATTTATTTAATTTTCAATTATATATATATATATATATATATATATCAATATATATATATTTCTCTGCGCAACCCATTTCACTTAATTAAGTATACTTTAATTTGGGAATTTTTCGTGAAACTTCGCGAGGCCATATCTTGGTCATACGGACTCCGATTTTCGAAAACTCGGACTCTATTTCGCGTATTTTTTCGAGACGAACGCAATGGCATAACCCGTTTCCCTTGATACAGATTTTACAGTTTAATTCTGCCTCCATTTATGTTATAACATGTTATTCAAAAATACGGGTTGTTACATTCTTCCCTCCTTAAAGGATTTCGTCCCCGAAATCTCCAAGTTAGGAAGAACATATCCTACCATCCATCATCCATCTACTCAAAACATCATCCACGAGCAATCATTGTCCTTAAAAGGCTCTAAATGCTGTATGATCATATGCAAAGGTGTGTGTATATGTACTTATCTAATGCGAAAATCAGGAGGTTACTGATTCAGTAAACCCCCTTAATGCAAAATATGTTAGTGAAATGAGTCCATATGTATGCAAATTCCTAACATAATTTATAATCTCTACATGAGTGCACATAACATTCATCCATATGCAACATCCACGTGATAGCATAACAAGTTTTCATCCATGAATAAGCATAAACACTCATGCATATGCGGTATGAAAGTGTGTGAGCCGATCTTAGTGCCTAATGTGTATTATGCATCCACGAGTATCCACTTGCAAACACTTGCAACCACTTGCAACCATCAAGCATAACATGTTTCAAACACATGTTTCATCCAAAGGGTTTCTACCTAAGGTTCTCATGACAAGATTAACACGATAAACTAGATAAACATGGATAGCAAAGAGAAAGATATGCTAACAAAGAAAAGAGATTGAGAGTGTACTCTCAAAAAGGAATGGATAAAACCCACGCATCTTCTCCTCGGTTTCCCAAGTTGCGTCTTCTTCGGCTTCACCCCATTGAACCTTCACCAATTTGACCTCTCGATTCCTTAGCTTCTTGGTCTCCGTCCCCAAGATACGAATCGGAGCTCTCCTCAAGGTAGCCTCTTTCTCCTCTTCTACATCTTTTAGAACACTTGGCTCAACAACCTCTGCTGATTCATGTAAACACTTCCGGAGATGCGAGACATGAAAAACATCGTGTACTCCAGCAAGCTTCTCGGGCAACTTCAATCTATAAGCCATCTGCCCGATCCTCTCTATAATAGGGAATGGTCCAACAAACCTCGGTGCCAACTTCCCAACAGCTCCAAATCGGACCACATTCCGCAAAGGAGAAACCTTCACGAAAACCATATCCCCAACATCAAACTCCAAATCCGTTCTTCGCTTATCAGCATAGGATTTCTGTCGGTCTTGGGCCGCTTTCATCTGTCTCCGAATCAACTCGATCTTCTCGGATGTATCTCTGATCATATCAGGTCCAAGTATAAGCTCATCTGTAGTCTCCCACCAACATGTAGGCGACTTGCACGGCCTCCCATATAAAGCTTCAAATGGTGCCATCCCTATGCTTGCCTGATAACTGTTATTATATGCAAACTCAACAAGAGGAAGATGGTCTTCCCAAGTACCACCAAAATCCAGAATACAAAGCCTCAACAGATCCTCGAGTACCCTATTCACCCTTTCGGTTTGACCGTCCGTCTGTAGGTGATAAGCCGTACTTAGATTCAACCTTGTGCCCACAGCTTCTTGCAAGCTATTCCAGAATTGACTTGTAAAGATTGGGTCACGGTCACTGACTATACTAGAAGGGACTCCATGTAGTCTCACAATCTCACGAAGATATACAGACGCTAGCCAAGATGCGGTCCTCTTGCTCTTCACCGGAATGAAATGAGCACTCTTCGTAAGTCTATCCACAATAACCCAAATGCTCGTATTCCCTTTCCTTGACCTTGGTAGCCCATCGATAAAATCCATGGAAATACTCTCCCACTTCCATAGTGGAACGTCTAGAGGATGCAATAGCCCACCGGGTTTCTTCGACTCGGCCTTAACTTGCTGGCAAATGATACATCTAGAGACAAATTCTGCCACATCCTTCTTCATCCCAGGCCAAAAGAAAATGCGCTTCATATCTTTATACATCTTATCTCCGCCCGGATGTATAGTCAACTTAGAGCGATGCGCTTCCTCAAGAACTCTTCTTACTAGATCTTCTACCATTGGAACACATAACCTTCCGTCTCTCCTCAGCCAACCCTTGTCATCAATAGAATATCGAGCGAGATGACTAGACGTCTCTCCTCGAATTAGCTTATCCATAATCTCAACTATCTGAGGGTCTTCTCTCTGCGAAGCCCCAACTTGATCAAGAAGGGTAGGTCTGAGTTCCAGAGATGCTAAAGAACCGGTCATCGACTCAATCGCCAAAGAGAAATCAAAGGTTGCCACATACTCTAAATTCTTCATCTCAACGAATAGAGGACTTAGGGTCAACCTTCTTCTACTCAATGCATCTGCTACTACATTCCCCTTGCCAGGGGTATAAGCTATCTCAAAATCGTAGGACGCTAAGAATTCCATCCATCTTTGTTGCCTCAGATTCAGATCCTTCTGAGAAAAGAGATACTTCAATGACTTGTGATCGGTATAAAGCTCAAATCTTTCTCCCAGAAGATAATGGCGCCAAGCCTTGAGTGCATATACTATTGCTGCCAACTCTAAGTCATGAGTGGGATAATTCTTCTCATGCACTTTGAGTTGTCTACCGCCAAAGCATATCACTCTTCCTTCTTGCATAAGAACAGCTCCTAACCCCGTGCCACATGCATCGGTGTATACGGTAAATGACTTCCCTCCATCGGGCAAAGCTAGAACAGGTGCTGATGTGAGGGCTCTCTTGAGCTTCTAAAAAGCAAGCTCGCATTCTGTGCTCCAAGCAAAAACTAAATTCTTCTTCGTCAATTTAGTGAGAGGAGCGGATATCTTTGCGAAGACCTTGATGAACTTCCGGTAGAAACCCGCAAGACCTAGAAAACTTCTCACTTCGGTTGCATTCCTTGGAGTCTTCCAATCCTGAACTGCCACTACCTTAGCGGGATCCACCGCTAAGCCTTGCTTAGATACTATATGCCCAAGGAATCTAACTTTCCTTCTCCAAAAGTGACACTTGGAGAACTTGGCCTTCAACTGATGCGCTCTAAGCGTATCCATCACCTCCATGAGATACCTTGCGTGATCTTCCTCATCCTTAGAGAAGATCAGAATATCATCTACGAAGACCACGACAAACTTGTTCAAGAACTCCCTGAACACCCTACTCATCAAGTCCACGAAATATGCGGGTGCATTAGTAAAGCCGAACGGCATGACAAGCCATTCGAAGAATCCATCTGGAGTTCTGAACGCAGTCCTGTCTATACTATCTTCAGCTACCCTGAGCTGATGGAACCCCGTAGCAAGATCAAGCTGAGAGAAAACAGAAGCACCGACAAGCTGGTCAAAGAGATCATCAATCCTCCGTAACGGGTGTCTGTTCTTCTTAGTCAGCTTATTCAACTCTCGATAGTCAACGCAAAGTCGGAGAGAACCATCCGCCTTGGTAGCAAATACCACAGGCGCTCCCCATTCAGATATACTTCGTCTAATGAAGTTCTTCTCAAGCAACTCTTTCACTTGCTTACTTAGCTCCCGCCTTTCACGCGGAGCCATGTGCCGAACGGGCAAAGAAACAGGCTTTGCATTATCCACCAGATAAATGCGGAAATCAATCTCTCGCTTGGGGGCAACCCCCTAACTTCATCGAAAACATCCGGATACTCTCGAACCACTCTCACAGACTGAAGAGTTTCCATTGACGAGTCGAGTGATTCCAGATAGCACAACATGACGGGACCTCTCGGATCACAAGAAATCTCTAGTGTGTTTCCGAGGCGAGTCACGAGCCTCACAACCCTATGCTCACAATCAAGAATGGCTCCATATCTGGACAGCCAATCCATGCCCAATATCAATCCGTATCCCCTAAAACCAAGAACATAAGCACTGCACAAGAACTCTACACTCAGTATAGAGATCCTTAAATCCCCACATATCATAGACAAATGGGCGGAACCCCCAATAGGATTTGAGACACAGACGGGATCATCTACCAAGCTAGTACTAAGGTGCAAACTATCAACAAGATCATATGAGATAAAGCTATGCGATGCACCAGAATCAAACAAGGTACGAACTGGAAAATCAGAAATATATACAAGGCTCTCAACAGAAATACTACCTCGATCGGGAACTGGAGCGACATTGAGAGCATGAACTTGCCCTCTTGAAGGTCCAGCACGCTGAGTCTGACCCTGGCCTTGCCCTTGCTTCCTCGGGCAATCCTTACTGAAATGTCCAGTCTCACCGCAGAAAAAGCATTCACCATTCTTCCTTTTCCTCTTCTTACAATCCTTAATAAGATGCCCAACTGAACCGCAATAATGGCACTTCCCCTTGTTGTTCTTGCCCTTGTTGTTATTGCCCTTGTTGTTGTTCCCCTTGTTGCCTTGGCTCTTGTTCTTGTTCTGATTGCCTTGACTGCTCTGACCACTTGGATTACCCTGATTTCCTTTTCCCTGGGAATCAGTCTTCTTGGCTTGAGTATCATTCATCTTGGTTTCTTTCTTGACATCTCCCTGAAGTAACGCCATATCAACCAAACTCTCAAACGTGGTCCCATGGGGAATATGTGACATAGCCAATCCCTGCAACGGCTCATTCAATCCTCTAGCAAAACGAAGAGCCTTCTTCTGAGGAGTATTCACCATATCCAAGCCAAAACGAGCTAACTGATTGAACTTGTTCACATATTCTTTGACAGACATATCTCCTTGTTTCAAAGTTATGAACCTCTCCATTTGCAGATTCTCCTCAGCAGAAGATAGAAACTTAAGCATGAACCTTGCCCTGAAATCGGCCCAAGTCTCAACAGGCCTAGTACCATTGGTGACTTCCCACCAATAAGCGGCTTCATCCTTCATAAGCCAAACCGCCA
>JASFAX010001846.1:0-48521 GCA_030737875.1 Allium sativum
GGAAGTTTGCAGAAAATTCAAAACTAAAACAGATTTAAAAATTTAAATATTCAGATTTGGAATGGGCCAGGCGGGGTCAGGCGGGAAGCTTCCCGCCCAACCCATGTCGACAGGGCTGTCGACAGGCCTGTCGACAGGGGTGTCGACATGCCTGTCAACTTGCCTGTCGACAGGGTGGCACCGTTCTGTGAACCTGGGTGCACCAGGTTGCACCAGGTTGGGTTTCAGGCTGGCTAGGAGGGCTGGTGCTAGAGATTTCCTAAATCTAAGGGTCCTAAATCAATCTAGGGTTAATCTAAGGGCCTAAAACACTCTCTTAATCTATAAATACACCCTAAACCTACCTTAATCCTTACCAAAAATAGAAATGATGGCCTCATGCCGCCAAATTAAATCCTAAGAGGAGCCTCCACTAGTCTAAGAAGGAAGTTTCAAGCTAATTCCTCTCATATCATTCTCTAATCATCATTATCTTCATAATTAGCAACTAATCCCTCTTCATAAGTTGGTTAATATTGGGTTTGGTGAGTTTCTATCACTTTAACATCAATTGTTAAAGTAAGTGGATTGGGTGTAATGAGACTTATGGTCTTAAATGCGGATTAGTGAGTTTGAATCATGTATAATGATATGTTACTCTATGTTGTTCTATGTTTATGCATATTTGATAAGTTGGTTTATGCATGCTTAATAAGTTGATTTATGCATGTTTAACAAGTTGATATATGCATGTTTAATAAGTGGATTTATGCATATTTAATAAGTGGAATTATGCATGTTTAGCAAAGTGAGTTATGCAAGTTGAAAGTGATATGCAAGTTAAGTATATGTTTAAATGCAAGTTGAAAGTGATATGCAAGTTATGCATGCTTATGCAAGTGTATGGATGCTTATGCAAGTCATGTATATGTTTAAATGCAAGATTTATGTGATATGCAAGTTATGCATACTTATGCGAGTATATGAATGTTTTTGCAAGATATGTATATGCTTAAATGACATGATATGCAAGTTATGCAAGTATGTGAATGCTTATGCAAGTATGTGGATGCTTATGCAAGTATGTGAATGCTTATGCAAGTTATGTGTATGCTTAAATGCATGTTTAACATGTTATGCAAGTTATGAGAATGCCTATATGCAAGTTCAACATGTTATGCAAGATATGTGTATGATAATATGCAAGCTCATATGCAACATGTTATGCAAATCGTGTGTATGATAATATGCAAGTTTTGGTTATATGTAGTTGGGTTAATTTATGCTCATATATGCAAGTTGACATCCTCTTAACCCATGGCAAAGTTGTATGTTAAACCCATGATATTTGTGATGATCTTCCCCATATTATGTCATGTAACGAGAACGATTTACGTGGGGAACGATGGGGTTGGTAAATATGTTAATAAATGAATGTTTGGGTATGATTAAGCATACCATAAAAAAATAAAATTACCATAAGTGGGAATTTACCTATTGAGTTAGGTCTACCCCATGGGAATTTACCTATTGAGTTAGGTCTACCCATGTTATGGAAAACTTGATATTAATTAGGGATAATTAATATGGGGACGATTAATTAGGTGTAATTAATCGACTAAGACACGAGGTTGGACTCATTTGTAGTGTAAAACTGCCCGGACCCGACCGGCTTAACCAGTTGCTACAAATGTTAGCCCAATGTGAGAGGTCTTAGTCATAAATTAAATACGTGATTAAGGTAAAGACACGAGGTTAGACTCTGTTATGACGTAAGACTGCCCGGATTCTACCGGCTTAACCAGGCGGTCATAACAGCCAGTCTAATGTGGGAGGTCTTTATGGGAGATCACGGTCTTAATTAATTAAGAAACACTTAACCATAGTAGCATGTAGTGGGACATGAGGGGTTAAGTGGGTGCCTTGGGTGGCATGAGGAAATTATGTGGTTGCCTTGGGTGGCATGTGGAATCTAGTGGGTTGCCTTGGGTGGCAATAGAAAATACGATTAGAATACTTAACCAAGTGGAAACATGTAATTAAACATGATTAAAGGGTTAAGTGGGATACACTAGATATTTGACAAGCTGAAGTGGGTAGCTTGTGGGGGCCCATTTCAACCAATATCCCAAACGTATCTTTGTGGGCTCGACCCATGTCGAGTGACGGGACACGCATATTGGGCTTGATTATAAGAGGCCAAAACGGGTTAGCGGTGGCAACGCAAGTCCAACGGGTTTCATATGCGTGTGTGGGCCCGGGCTGGTAGATAAGCCGTTGTTGCATCGTGTAGATATAAAGCCGTGCACCGTTAGTATTGGGTAGCCACTTTAGGGGAGTGATACAGCCCACTGTGGGACCAGCACGGGTATCTACGGTAGGGAGCCGATCGCTTGGGGAGTAGTGGGTACACCTAATGAAGATAGGGGCAGACGGCACCTATGTAGGGGTACACGAAACTACTGGGTAAGAATACTGGGTACACCTAGTGGAGATAGGGGCAGACGGCACCTATGTAGTGGGCTAGGGGTACACGAGACTACTGGGGAAATTTTCTAAGTCCTTGGAAGGGATCAACCTTTAAGTAGGAATGACTGGTGTGGTGCAGTTAGTAATTATCCTTGGGTGGGTAGATGCGTCCTGACGGTTATCTTAGTTTAACCTAAGTCTACCAAGCTGCTTAGTGTAGCCATTCATCCCCAGATATTACCGTAGGTCAAGTTTATGTCTTCTCTGGTTACTTTAATGATTGTATTGTTAAAGTTATAGTACTCACTCAGACTTATGTCTGACCCCGTTGTTTTTATCTTTTTCCCAACCCTCAGGTCCTACGGTGGATCCCAGCGGTAGTAGAGCTTGATCGGATTGCTGTTCCAGTCTTTAGGAGCTTGGGTAGATGTAAAGCTCCAGTTATCCAGTTATCTTTTCTTTTGTTATGGCTATTGTATGAGAGAGTGGGATTATGTACTTCTTTATTTTGATGGATATTGTACTTGACTTTTATCGTGGTTTTATGATGTAACCAGACATGTTTATTTCTGCTGTTATGAGATGATGTTTTAAAATTTCAAGTACTATTTATATCTGTCTTGTTGTAATTTTTCTGTTCTATATTCACTAAAATACTCCACCGATGCTATGGCATTCCCTTTGTGAGTGACCCTAGCGGGCGTGGGGTGTTACACGTGGTATCAGAGCAAAGGTTACCGGAACAGATAAAATTTTTAGAAAACTATTTTTCCAAAACATTTTTGGAAAAGATATTTTCAAAAACATGTCTTTTAAGAGAAAAGTTTTTGAAAGAAAAGCATGATCCCCAATAGCCATATCTATATCCTTCGAATTCTCCGTTTTGAATCTTTCCTTTTTCGTTTCAGCATGACCGAGAATCTTAATCTTCCGGAGGGTGTGACGGTACCAGTATGGTATAGGGGATTGATGGAGGCTAGGGCCACCACTGCGGGTCCAGCAAATGTTCCTCCACCAACCGTAGCACCCGATCTTCCTCCTCCCCCTCCTCCTCGCACGGATACTTTTGCTAAGACTTGCAAGGAATTTAAAGCTTTGGGAGGGAAACCTTTTCAAGGATCTGAAACCTTTGTGGAGGCTAGAGATTGGCTTAAAGAGGTGGAAGAGTTGATAGATATCTTTGAGATGGAAGAAGGGAAGAAAGTCAAGTTGGCTGCTTGGTTAATGAAGGGAGAGGCCTCATTCTGGTGGGAAGTTACTAATGGAGAACGCCCCGTTGACTCTTGGGCGGATTTTAGGCAAAGATTTGTGGCAAAGTTTCTCTCAAGGGCGGAGGAAAACTTGTATATGGAAAGATTCTTGACTCTGAAGCAAGGAAATCTTTCGGTGAAGGAATATGTTAACAAGTTTAATCAATTGGCAAGGTTTGGCCTAGACATGGTAAATACACCGGAGAAGAAGGCTTTGCAGTTCGTGAAAGGCTTAAATGAACCTATGCATGGGTTGGCTATGACTCACATCCCTATGGGGGCCACCTTTGAGAAGCTAGTTGACATGGCACTCATGTATGAGGAAGAGAAGGGTCCTAATGCTAATAAGGCACCCGAGAGGAAGGGAGATCAAAAGAGACCTCAACAACAGCAAAGCAAAGGTGGGAAAGGCAACGGTGGCAAGGGTAAGAAGAAGAGGTGTTTCAATTGTGGGACACCTGGCCACCTAAGCAAGGATTGTCGCAAGAAGAAGAAGACCGGCTGCTTCCACTGTGGCGAAGCAGGGCACTTAGTGAAGGATTGCCCTAAGAAGGGGCAAAGGACGAGATCTACCTCAGGAGGACAGGTGCAAGCTCTTATGGCACCGAGTCAGGCTAGGGGGCAAGTACAGGCTCTCACGGTTCCACCGATTCAGGAGAGAGGTAGAACTATTTCCGTTGAAAGTCTGGTTTCTCTATTTGACCATCCTGTCCGTACATTGTTTGATTCAGGCGCATCGCATTCGTTTATTTCATCATCATTAGTTGAGTTACTGCACTTAGACACCAGTCTGGTAGATGATCCCTTGGTTGTTTCAAACCCAATTGGGGGCTCCACTTATTTGTCCATGATATGTTTGGGTTTGAAGATTTCTATACTTAGCATTGAGTTTAGATGTGATGCTTTTGTATTGGGCTTCACGGGCTATGGGTTGATTTTGGGCATGGACTGGTTATCCAGTAATGGTGCCGTTCTTGATTGCGAAAGGAGAGTTGTTAGGCTCATGACCCGTTTGGGTAACACTCTCGAGATTTCTTGTAATCCCATGGACTCTGTTGTGCTAAGTTATCTTGAATCGCTTGACGCCTCGGTCGAGAGTTTGCAATCTGTGAGAGTGGTCCGGGAATATCCGGATGTGTTTGAGGAGGTGAAGGGCTTACCTCCGAAGCGGGAGATTGACTTCCGAATATATTTGGTGGATAATGCTAAACCAGTATCTTTACCAGTGCGCCACATGGCTCCTCGTGAGAGGAGGGAACTCCATAAGCAAGTAGGGGAGTTGCTTGAGAAGGGGTTCATAAGACGGAGCATATCGGAGTGGGGTGCTCCAGTAGTATTTGCTACGAAGGCGGATGGGTCCCTCAGACTTTGTGTAGACTATAGAGAACTCAACAAGCTCACAAAGAAGAATAGACACCCATTGCCGAGGATAGATGATCTTTTCGATCAGTTGGTTGGCGCTTCAGTATTTTCTCAGTTGGACTTGGCCACGGGGTTTCATCAGTTGAGGGTGGCTGAGGATAGCATAGACAAGACTGCCTTTAGAACTCCGGATGGTTTCTATGAGTGGCTGGTAATGCCATTTGGGTTGACGAACGCCCCTGCATACTTTGTTGATTTGATGAGTAGGGTGTTCAGGGAGTTCCTTAATAAATTCGTGGTGGTCTTTGTGGATGATATCTTAGTATTTTCTAAGAGTGAAGAAGAGCATGCCCTACATCTTGGGGAAGTGTTGAAGACTCTTCGAGCACATAGCCTTAAGGCTAAATTCTCTAAATGTCACTTCTGGAGGAAGGAAGTACGGTTCTTGGGGCACGTGGTCTCCAAGGAAGGGATAGCTGTGGATCCCGCGAAGGTAGTATCAATTCAGGATTGGAAGGTTCCGAAGAATGCTACCGAAGTAAGAAGTTTCTTGGGGTTGGCGGGTTATTATAGGAAGTTCATTAAAGACTTCGCAAAGATATCAGCCCCATTAACCCGCTTAACAAAGAAGAATCTTGTTTTCACATGGGACGTAGATTGTGATGATGCGTTCCGACGGTTAAAGAGAGCTTTAACCACCGCTCCAGTTTTAGTGTTGCCAGATGGGAGCAAGCCATTTGTTGTCTATACCGATGCCTGTGGGACAGGACTTGGCGCAGTCTTAATGCAAGAGGGAAGGGTAATAGCCTATGGTGGAAGGCAGTTGAGGGCACATGAGAAAAATTACCCTACCCATGATCTAGAGCTGGCCGCTATTGTTTTTGCGCTTAAGATTTGGCGCCATTATCTTCTTGGTGAGAGATTCGAGTTGTTCACTGACCATAAATCATTGAAGTACTTATTCTCTCAGAAAGATTTAAACTTAAGACAGCAAAGGTGGATGGAGTTTTTAGCATCCTATGATTTCGAGATAGCGTATACCCCTGGCAAGGGTAACGTGGTGGCGGACGCCTTGAGCAGGAAGAGGTTGTCCTTGAGTCCATTGTTCATGGAACGACGAAGCTTGGAGTTTATCTCGATGTTTGATTTCAGACCTTCTGTTGACTATGTACCAGGTTTGCTAGCTTCTTTGGAAGTTAGACCTACTCTCTTGGGGCGGATTGGAGAAGCACAGAAGGGCGACCCACAGTTGGTTGAGTTAGTAGAGAAGCTCATAAGGGGGGAGTTGTCCAGCCATTTGAGTAGGTACACCCTAGACGATAGGGGGTGCTTGCGCAGAGACGGTAGACTTTGCGTACCGCAAGACGAGGGTTTGAGGAAGGCTATTCTTGATGATGCACACCGTTCTAGGATGACCATTCATCCCGGTGGGGATAAGATGTACCAAGACATGAAGAGGGTTTTCTTCTGGGCCGGTATGAAGAAAGATGTGGCCGAGTATGTCGCTCGATGTTTGGTGTGCCAGCAAGTGAAGGCGGAGCAAAGGAAACCAGGTGGGTTGCTTCACCCATTGGAGGTTC
Organism: Allium sativum; assembly: GCA_030737875.1. Taxonomy (NCBI): domain Eukaryota; kingdom Viridiplantae; phylum Streptophyta; class Magnoliopsida; order Asparagales; family Amaryllidaceae; genus Allium; species Allium sativum. Next base: position 6,641 of record JASFAX010001846.1, read on the forward strand.
CGCAACGGAAGTGGGATAGCGTCTCGATGGATTTTATTGACGGGTTACCCAGGTCGAGGAAGGGTAATACAAGAATTTGGGTGGTGGTAGATAGACTTACTAAGAGCGCCCATTTCATACCTGTGAAGAGCAAGAGGACCGCTCCATGGCTAGCTTCTGTATATCTGCGAGAGATAGTTCGATTGCATGGAGTACCCTCTAGCATAGTGAGTGATCGAGATCCTATCTTCACTAGCGAATTCTGGAGAAGTTTGCAAGAAGCAGTGGGGACTCAATTGTGTCTGAGCACCGCATATCATCCTCAGACGGACGGCCAGACTGAGAGGGTGAATCGTGTTCTAGAAGACCTTTTGAGGCTTTGTATCTTAGATTTTGGAGGTACATGGTAAGAGCATCCTCCATTGGTGGAGTTCGCATATAATAACAGCTTTCAGTCCAGTATTGGTATGGCTCCTTTCGAAGCTCTCTATGGAAGGCCTTGTCGATCACCTACATGTTGGTGGGAATCTACGGATAAGATCTTGCTGGGGCCCGATATGGTTAGGGAGACTTCTGAGAAGATTGACTTGATTCGAAGAAGGATGAAAGCAGCACAGGATAGGCAGAAATCTTATGCGGACAAGAAAAGGACGGATCTTGAGTTTGAGGTAGGGGATATGGTTTTTGTCAAGGTATCTCCGTTGAGAAATGTTGTTCGCTTCGGATCCGTTGGGAAGTTAGCACCAAGGTTTGTTTGGCCGTTTCCTATCAAGGAAAGGATTGGACGGATGGCATATAGGGTGGAGTTGCCCGACAGACTTAGTGGTGTTCATGATGTATTCCATGTATCACATCTGAGGAAGTGCTTACATGAGACCGCAGAGGTGGTAGAGCCGAGCATGCTTAGAGATGTAGAGGTTGAGCGTGATGCGACGATTCGACGAGCTCCTACTCGCATCCTTGGATCAGAGACTAGGAAATTGAGGAATCGAGAGGTTCAACTAGTCAAAGTGCAATGGGGAGAAGATGAGAGCAACGCGACTTGGGAGACGGAAGCGAAGATGCGTTCATTGTACCCATTTCTTTTTGAGGGTATGTCTTTACTTTCTCCTTTATCACTTATCTAGTACTTATCTTATCTTTGGTATGTCCTCTCGTTAGTACCTTTGACCTTTAGATAGGGTAAACCTATGGTTGAAACATGTGTTTGAGACATGTTATGGTTGATGGATGCAAGAGGATGCAAGTGTTTGCTAGTGGTTGCTCGTGGATGCATATACACACACTCTAGGCACTAGATCGGCTCAGTCACTTCATATTGCATATTGCATAAAATTGTGTGTAGGAAAATATATTTATGGATGTATAATGGTTGTATTATCACATGGATGATGCATTTTGGTGAATGATTGTGCACTCATGTAGATATTGTATGTGTCGATAGGGTTCTCTCGCATACATAATGGATGCACTGCACTATCATGGTTTGCATATGTTCATACATTAGATAGGGAACATATACACACACTTTTTGCATATGCTCATACATCATTAGAAACTATTTAAGGACAATGGATGCCTGTGGTTGGTAATTTGAGTAGATGGTTGTTTGGATGGTAGGATATGCATTCTCCTTAGCCTAGAGATTTCGGGGACGAAATCCTTTAAGGAGGGGAGAATGTAACACCCCGAATTTTAGTTAATACTAAAATTCACTAATTACAGGATAAATAATCGCAGATGTGGGAATTGGGGGTAACGGCTGTGTTATTGCGTTCGTCTCGGAAAAATACGCGAAATAGAGTCCGAGTTTTCGAAAATCGGAGTCCGTATGGTCCGGTTATGGCCCAAGGAAGTTTGCAGAAAATTCAAAACTAAAACAGATTTAAAAATTTAAATATTCAGATTTGGAATGGGCCAGGCGGGGTCAGGCGGGAAGCTTCCCGCCCAACCCATGTCGACAGGGCTGTCGACAGGCCTGTCGACAGGGGTGTCGACATGCCTGTCGACTTGCCTGTCGACAGGGTGGCACCGTTCTGTGAACCTGGGTGCACCAGGTTGCACCAGGTTGGGTTTCAGGCTGGCTAGGAGGGCTGGTTCTAGAGATTTCCTAAATCTAAGGGTCCTAAATCAATCTAGGGTTAATCTAAGGGCCTAAAACACTCTCTTAATCTATAAATACACCCTAAACCTACCTTAATCCTTACCAAAAATAGAAATGATGGCCTCATGCCGCCAAATTAAATCCTAAGAGGAGCCTCCACTAGTCTAAGAAGGAAGTTTCAAGCTAATTCCTCTCATATCATTCTCTAATCATCATTATCTTCATAATTAGCAACTAATCCCTCTTCATAAGTTGGTTAATATTGGGTTTGGTGAGTTTCTATCACTTTAACATCAATTGTTAAAGTAAGTAGATTGGGTGTAATGAGACTTATGGTCTTAAATGCGGATTAGTGAGTTTGAATCATGTATAATGATATGTTACTCTATGTTGTTCTATGTTTATGCATATTTGATAAGTTGGTTTATGCATGCTTAATAAGTTGATTTATGCATGTTTAACAAGTTGATATATGCATGTTTAATAAGTGGATTTATGCATATTTAATAAGTGGAATTATGCATGTTTAGCAAAGTGAGTTATGCAAGTTGAAAGTGATATGCAAGTTAAGTATATGTTTAAATGCAAGTTGAAAGTGATATGCAAGTTATGCATGCTTATGCAAGTGTATGGATGCTTATGCAAGTCATGTATATGTTTAAATGCAAGATTTATGTGATATGCAAGTTATGCATACTTATGCGAGTATATGAATGTTTTTGCAAGATATGTATATGCTTAAATGACATGATATGCAAGTTATGCAAGTATGTGAATGCTTATGCAAGTATGTGGATGCTTATGCAAGTATGTGAATGCTTATGCAAGTTATGTGTATGCTTAAATGCATGTTTAACATGTTATGCAAGTTATGAGAATGCCTATATGCAAGTTCAACATGTTATGCAAGATATGTGTATGATAATATGCAAGCACATATGCAACATGTTATGCAAATCGTGTGTATGATAATATGCAAGTTTGGGTTATATGTAGTTGGGTTAATTTATGCTCATATATGCAAGTTGACATCCTCTTAACCCATGACAAAGTTGTATGTTAAACCCATGATATTTGTGATGATCTTCCCCTTATTATGTCATGTAACGAGAATGATTTACGTGGGGAACGATGGGGTTGGTAAATATGTTAATAAATGAATGTTTGGGTATGATTAAGCATACCATAAAAAAATAAAATTACCATAAGTGGGAATTTACCTATTGAGTTAGGTCTACCCCATGGGAATTTACCTATTGAGTTAGGTCTACCCATGTTATGGAAAACTTGATATTAATTAGGGATAATTAATATGGGGATGATTAATTAGGTGTAATTAATCGACTAAGACACGAGGTTGGACTCATTTGTAGTGTAAAACTGCCCGGACCCGACCGGCTTAACCAGTTGCTACAAATGTTAGCCCAATGTGAGAGGTCTTAGCCATAAATTAAATACGTGATTAAGGTAAAGACACGAGGTTAGACTCTGTTATGACGTAAGACTGCCCGGATTCTACCGGCTTAACCAGGCGGTCATAACAGCCAGTCTAATGTGGGAGGTCTTTATGGGAGATCACGGTCTTAATTAATTAAGAAACACTTAACCATAGTAGCATGTAGTGGGACATGAGGGGTTAAGTGGGTGCCTTGGGTGGCATGAGGAAATTATGTGGTTACCTTGGGTGGCATGTGGAATCTAGTGGGTTGCCTTGGGTGGCAATAGAAAATACGATTAGAATACTTAACCAAGTGGAAACATGTAATTAAACATGATTAAAGGGTTAAGTGGGATACACTAGATATTTGACAAGCTTAAGTGGGTAGCTTGTGGGGGCCCATTTCAACCAATATCCCAAACGTATCTTTGTGGGCTCGACCCATGTCGAGTGACGGGACACGCATATTGGGCTTGATTATAAGAGGCCAAAACGGGTTAGCGGTGGCAACGCAAGTCCAACGGGTTTCATATGCGTGTGTGGGCCCGGACTGGTAGATAAGCCGTTGTTGCATCGTGTAGATATAAAGCCGTGCACCGTTAGTATTGGGTAGCCACTTTAGGGGAGTGATACACCCCACTGTGGGACCAGCACAGGTATCTACGGTAGGGAGCCGATCGCTTGGGGAGTAGTGGGTACACCTAATGAAGATAGGGGCAGACGGCACCTATGTAGGGGTACACGAAACTACTGGGTAAGAATACTGAGTACACCTAGTGGAGATAGGGGCAGACGGCACCTATGTAGTGGGCTAGGGGTATACGAGACTACTGGGGAAATTTTCTAAGTCCTTGGAAGGGATCAACCTTTAAGTAGGAATGACTGGTGTGGTGCAGTTAGTAATTATCCTTGGGTGGGTAGATGCGTCCTGACGGTTATCTTAGTTTAACCTAAGTCTACCAAGCTGCTTAGTGTAGCCATTCATCCCCAGATATTACCGTAGGTCAAGTTTATGTCTTCTCTGGTTACTTTAATGATTGTATTGTTAAAGTTATAGGACTCACTCAGACTTATGTCTGACCCCGTTGTTTTTATCTTTTTCCCAACCCTCAGGTCCTACGGTGGATCCTAGCGGTAGTAGAGCTTGATCGGATTGCTGTTCCAGTCTTTAGGAGCTTGGGTAGATGTAAAGCTCCAGTTATCTTTTCTTTTGTTATGGCTATTGTATGAGAGAGTGGGATTATGTACTTTATTTTGATGGATATTGTACTTGACTTTTATCGTGGTTTTATGATGTAACCAGACATGTTTATTTCCGCTGTTATGAGATGATGTTTTAAAATTTCAAGTACTATTTATATCTGTCTTGTTGTAATTTTTCTGTTCTATATTCACTAAAATACTCCACCGATGCTATGGCATTCCCTTTGTGAGTGACCCTAGCGGGCGTGGGGTGTTACATCTATCTTACGTGTTCGTGATATTTTCTTTTCATTTTGAAATTCAACCATTTTATATATAATGATTGTGAGGCGTTGTCATACCATTTGTATGGTTATAGGCATTATGCTTGCGAAATATTATAAAATAAATTGTGTTCCACAATAGCTACATAACGTCATACAACAATGAACATGCTAAACCCTTGGATCATACCTGTGATCTATGTGAGAGGGGTATTAACCACTAGATTTGGCGATAATCCTAAAAACTGAGTTTGACATATCAATATCCATTGGATTTCTTTTTCATAGTTCAGATTTTGCAATCAAATCCCTTCTTCAATTACCCCTTGATTATCATTTATTTTTTTAGATATGGCTACGTTTTCTCTTGCTCATTTCCAACTTCAATATCTACGAAATTTTCTAATCCCCTACCGCTCCTTATTTCGATGTCATCTTCTTTCAGTTAAACTTCAAAATATTGGATTTTTTTACCGTGGAAAGTAACTATTACCAAGAAAGCATCAAATCGAAGGGGCAATCAGAATCATAGCAGAAAAGCATTGGGTAAATTTTCAGAATACATTATTTTTCGATCTGGGAAATTATGAGTAATGTTTAACAAAGGTATATTCGGATTTCTATGGAAAAATTATCGATGATTGAGTTGAAAAAAAATCTGTATTATCTGTTAGTTAGAATCCTCATTGATTCCCATTACAGTAATTCAATACTGCTATTTGATGATTTAGCATGCTGAAATCCTTGTTGGTTAACGCGCTGTAAATCCATACTTCTTGTTAGTCCGCTAGTAACTTGCAAATTTTCTTAACTTTTATCTACTTTTGCAAAAAATTAAATTGGAACAAACACCCTTTACAGATGTATAAGGATCAACTTTGTGATTCAAATATATGTACTGTATGTATGCTAAATTTGTTAGTTCTTTAAAATTGGTATAATTTACAGCTAAACTGTAGGTTTCGAAACAAGCTTAGAAGCAATATTACCATTAGCTACTAATAGTTCATGGCAGTTATTTTCCTTTATAGTATTATCATTTGCATGATTATTGAGATTGGCCTTCTAAAGAATCTAAACCACTCGCTTTGAGTAGATGACCATCAATAAGTAGTGAATAGGAAATCTGCAAAGACCCATCTTCATCATACAGTAAGGGCACTGCTTCAGTCACATCCTCGTCTTTTTCCAAATCCACATCTATGGTGATAGGTTACACAAGATGACAATTTACAACACTGTCTAACGATGTGGAGTCGTATGATTTAACCAATCCTACTTAGAAAATGGAAACTTCAAGGCACAAAGAAGATGATAGCTTTATTATACGAGAAGCAAGAACATCACTAACCTATGGAGTATGGTTTAAAGCAAGTAGTTTTTCAAAATCAGTTTCATTATCCATTCCCATTTTCGCAAAAGTTGTGTTACCATTTTCATAAGCTGTGCTACCATTAGATTTATCTTCATGGCCATTCCATTGCTTAAACTTTTAGGCACGTAATTAACATGAGAATCAATTATGGTATTCTCCTCCGCATTTAACAGCTCATTGCGGGGAAGGGGTTATTGCATTTGCTCATTGCATCCAACGTATATTCTTCGTAACCGTTAACATCATTAAAATATCCCTTTGTTTTCTCCATTCCCCGCTTTTGACCTTTCTTCTTGCTGGTAGTTCCATCCATTGAAATGTTTCCATTGAATATTGCGTCCATGGATGGTCTTTTTTCTCTTCTTCATTTAAAGATCTGAAATGAATATGACCAGGTTTAATAACAATAAGAATAGTATTTTTCCCAGTTCATTATTTTGCTCTGCCTCTGTTGGTTTGGACAATACTCCATGATGTAATTCTGCTGCGATCTGGTTTTTGAATCTGCTCTTGTTGAGACTTTCGTTCACATGCCCACTTTTTTTTTTAGATTTCTTATGACGTGAAGCTCGAGATAGAACCTTTGGTACTTTATCTTCAACATGTGAATCATTCTTATTTCCGATGATATTTTCTTCAACTTGGTAATCCCTGTTGTCCCTAGGCCTTGAATTAATCTTTCCAATAACACAAGGTTAGAATTTGTGATACAATATTTCCAATTTGCAGAAGATTTGGAAGATATCAGACATTTATTGCTCTTTTATTTGTAAAAGGGATAGTCAATAAATTACCTACATAAGTGGAAGGATTTGAAGAAGTTTTTTTTTGGGTTAGTGAAGTAAGTAATTAATTCTCTAATTGGTTGGTTAAACAAGGAAGCCTATCAGGATAATTGGAGAATTAATTAGGCATTGATTTATATCATAAATCAATTACTTCAAACCCAAGCATTAATCCTTATATAAGGATAGGGATTAGGTGAATGTATCATCATCTCAAAAATGTGAGGTGGCATCTCACTAGTTGTATTTTCTTCTTCTTCCTCTCCATTATCAGTAATTCAGTAAGAGAAAAGAGGTGACATTCGGATTAAAGCTAAAAATATCAAATCCAACACTGTTTGGAAAATAATTGTTTATGAATAAAGGGCGTAATATGAAAAAAGATTAACGATATTAACAATAGAGTCCGAGTTTGTACACATCTTTTTCAAAGATGTGTACAAAACACCGGATCCTATTGGTGGAAATCAGGGGGGTCCATATGGACCCACCTGATTTCCACCAATAGGGTGAAGTGTTTTGTTCACCTCACTTAAAAGTGAGGTGAACAAACTATTACACTTAACAATACCTAACAAGAAAGAACGTGAACAAATGATTAGGACGTATTCATCATGCTTTAAAATAATTAAATTAGATTTATATTCAAGCTCATACGACAACTGTTTGGTGGGCATAACAAACGACTTATTGTAGATAAGCAAGCATTAGTTATGAGTTAGAAGGTAATTAGTAAAGATAATATGACAAATAATACGAAAAATCTTTGCAATGGAACGGCAAAAGAAGGAAATTATTTAGAGCTCAAAACTGACACAGAGTATCATCAAATACTATGTGAAGGTGGCCTCTACAACAATGTGCAAATGAGAATTGGAGGGAACAATCTATTAATTTTTAAAAATATAAATGAACTTTTTTTAAAGTTAATATTATGTATGAATTGGTTGAATTAGAAGATACAATATGGCAGCACTCAAATATCCATCATGGCACACTGATATGATGTTGTAGAAACGGTAGGAAAAGATCCATAATCTGATATTATTTTTGCTAGAAATATGAGAAGAAGAAAATGTATATGAATTAGTTCAATTATCTTATGAATCCAAAAACAGGTCACAAGAAGGTATTATGCAATTAAAGTACTGCAAATTTGTTCTTTTAGCAAAAAATAAACCAGCTTCTAATTCTAATTTTACTGAGCTATAGGCTTTGGCTAACGGAGCCAAAGGCTCGATTTACCGAGCCATTGGTTGGGTTTGTAGGCTAGATAAATTGGGCATACAATTCCCTTTAGTAGTTGTAAGTTTTTTTTCTTTTAGTTCGGTATAAGGCAGAAATTTTGTGTATTCATAAGTTCCAAAGGCTAAATTTGTGAAACTGCTACTTAATAATTGTTTAACCTTTTGTTTCCCTGTTTATTGAATCCTTAATGTCCCACCCTACTGTAGCAGTCTTATCACTCTAAGTCAGTATATTTTATGTAGTTCTATGATGATGAAGTGACATGTAACAACTATGATCTCTTGGAAGCGGCAGCAACTCTAGATTTGGATATGACATCTAATAATTTTGGATTATTGTTGAATATTCATCTGTTGCTAAGGAGATTACTATGAATATATGGATTCGTGTTGTCTTGTAAAAGTTAGATAATGCAATCTTAGTATTATGAAGTTAATGATAAATTATATAACATGTGAATTTATGTTAATTATGGTAAATATGACCATTTATATTATTTTGATTTATGTTAAATGTTGAAAGTATGTTTGATGTCTATTCATGTATAGTTTTTGTTGAGTTATGCGGGATACTAAATACATATGCTTGTTAATCCGACGATATCAACATTTTTCGGTGGATGCAGGAATGTGTAAAATTTGCGATGGTTAATATTAAAAGCCGTAGCAAAATTGAAAACTATTAAAACCACTCAGCAACTATATTGCGATGGCTTATATTAAACCATAGCATAATAAACCAAAACATAGATCATTTGTTTTACATGTTTTTTATGATACAGTACTATATCATTTCTTATCATAGAGGCTGACCACTTTAAATATATAGTACTATATACATATATAGTTTTAGTTAACACAATTGTATTTTTTATTATTTAGCTAACTTCACACGAAACAAATATTTTTTTTAAAATTTGCATCTAGATGGTTTTCATTTTATACATAGTTTAATTATGTTAACTGGCACCTTTAGACACATATCTTTTATGTTTTATCTCCCAATTATTTTTTGTTATGCTAATCTGACCTGATTATTATGTTGCTTCTTGGAATAATTTATGTTTCAAATAGTTAATTGATTCTAGAACATTGTATTGCGTGTAATGCCCTCAGTTTATGCTTTGCTGGGTAAAATAATTTGTATTATATTTATGCATTTATATATTATACTAGCAGCAATGAAATTGTCATTGTTGAAGACAGTATATAGCACCTTTAACAATTAGGGAATGTATACATTTGACAGAAATTTAACTGCTATGCTGCATCTATGTATGACATTTAGCTATCACAAAACTTTTATTGGTCCTTAAGTTTATTGTGTCATCAAATGCAGAATGGCTAATCAGTTATGACAATTCACAACGTCGTAATAACGGCCGTAGTTGATTTGTTTTGGCAAAGTTTGAGCAATTCTCATTACCAATCCAAATATTGGCTTCAAAGGCTAGTTTCAAATCAGGTACTCAGATACCAGTCAGAACAACCATGATTGAGAAAACATCAACCATCAGTGAGAACAAAACAAGAGCTTTGACTCATAACACATCGAAGAATTCTACATCTAAGGCATCAGACGACCGCCATTCAAATTTTAGTGGAAAAGAGCCTGATCTCATATTTTCAGACAATAATTCTTCAGTGACTACTACTAATTGTTCCGTGCTTAGTTCTTCTGACAGTTCATAACAAATTCTACCTCACATTGAAGATAACACAGAACAGGGTAAAAAGAAGTCTGAAACCAGTGTTACAAATGATTGCCCAGCACATGCAAAAACCAGTGAGAATAGCGTTAGCGCTAAACTTAGTGACCGCGCTGAGTTTATTGATTGTGGAAAAAGCAGCATGTGTCGGCCAAGCAGCCGTAGTGATATTAGTGATGCGATCTCATGCAGTAGTTTGAGCAGCACTGTTAGCAAACCTCACAAATTTAATGATTCTAGAAGGGAAGCGATCCAAATGACACGTGCTCGAGATGGAATTTTAGGTTTAAATCATTTTAGGCTTTTGACAAGGTTAGGTTGTGGTGATTGAAGATGATCTACGCTGAGCGTTCTCACACAGTGGTGTCGCTGTTGGGGTTAAGGTAATAAATGACAGAAAATTTAAATAATCATTTTTATTTTAATACTTGGAAAATAGGCACTTATCATTAAATCACAAATTTTCATTTACTGTTACTAGCCACCATATACTATACATGTCCGTTAACTTTACTACCATGTTAGTGTTATAGCTAAACTCTACTCTACTGCTGAAAATGATGTGAGTCATTATTAAACAATTGTTATTTTATTCGTTCCAACCTTTTAAAAATATGACTACTTCTCAAATTGATGACATTGATTCTTTGTTCCCTCGTGCAATTCAGTAAATTTAACCTTCCGTGTTGTGCAGGAAAAATCTAAATTCTTAACAATGCATGTGTTGAAATCAAAAAATGACCACAACACCAAAGGTGTTTATATAACACTTCACCAAAAGGTATGAGATGGAAAAATAGAGCCACGAATTACAAAAACAAGTAAAAACACGAGAATTTTAGAATGGTTCGGTCAATTTAGACATACGTCCACTAAGTGAAGAGCTTTCATTATCCCTTTTGGATTTACAAAGAACATAAATTCACTCATATCTCTCATTTCTCTCTTTTTTATAATTCAAAAAATGATCACCTCTATTTTAGAATGCAAAAAATCTAAACAAAAGTGGATCGTATACTTCTTAAAAGTGAATATGTTCATGTAAATGTTTTTTCTGCTTTTTAAATACCGGATAGTCTTCTATTTTTTAAATATGAAGGTAAACGAATTTTGTAAGAACTTCTGTTAGTACCGCATAATAAGATCTGCTTCGATCTGTTGGATTTAGACTGATAATAAAGATGTCGAAACGATATTAACAAAGTACTAAATAACTTGCAATATTATTTCGTATATTTTGGGTATATCCATTAATCACACAGATAAAACGATAGGATAACATAAGCAAAGGGTACAGTAAGTTGTAGTTACAAAGTAGAAGATAACATGAATATTAACAGGGGTGGATATTAAGATCATAGGCGAGTGCCATTCATGATTCATATATATAGAATTAACACCACAGAAAGCAATATTATTCATATATGTATGTGCTGGAGAAAATAAGGTGATTGATTGATCATCAAGGCTTATGAGGTTTGAGATGAGCATGCTTCTCAAGTACTTCATCAGCAGCCTTGCAGCATCCCCTGCACCTACCAATGTTTATGGGTCTGGGAACGCAACATGCATAGGCGCAGCCTGGCCTTGTCCCAGAAATTTGTCCCGGACGCAAAGTTGGATACTCAACTGTCCTCGTCGGACTTGTAAAATTAGTGATATGTATCTCATTTTTGTTACATGCCATCCTATAAGGCCTCGATCAGCTATGCCTTATTTTTACTATTCTTAAATTCAAGTACTTACCAGGTACAGTCTCAGAATTGAAAAGGACAGTAGTAGCAGCCAAAAGAAGCTAAAATATAACCAAAATTTTCACTGAAAAGGCCATGATCGTATTGCTTGTTTATGGTGGTGTAGTAAGATGGAGAGAAAGTAATGAAATTCTGCTTTATTTATAAGCACAAAAATAAACCAGCAAAATATCTATGTGGATATCATGCATTTAATTCACTGGGCCAGTGGGCTATGTTGACTTGTTATATGGCAGTCAGTCACTTTGACTGTTTAATATAAAGTTAGATTTTTAATTTATTTAATGGCATTTTGAATTAGATCAACGTACTTCTACTTAAATTTTCTTAATTATTTTTACTGATTGGCCATCGCATGTAAATAACCAGGAACGAATCTAGAGGGGGGGCAAGTGGGGGCGGTGGCCCCCCTTTAGATTTTAAGAAATAGGAAAAAAAATATCGATTTAAAAAAAAGTGACCACTTTTAAGGCATTTTTATTGATAACATAAGACATTATAGGTTGAAATGAAGGATAAACTGGTGTAAAAAATTTTTTTTTGCCTCCCCCTCGAATCCGCCCCCCACCCCCCCCCCCCCCCCCCGGCGATTTCCTGGCTTGGTCCCTGCAAATAACTAATATCGGAAATGAAATTCTTAGTGTTCTTTCTTCTTTTAGAAAAGCTATATTACAATCTTTTATTTCATAATAACTTATATGGTTTTATAATTAAAATTAGTTTTAGTTTTCAATTTCTCTGTAATTCAAGTTACTGCACACTTCTAGAATAATATAAAATTTGTTGTCCATACGAACATCAAACTAAATATTGTTTGCATCTGTAGAATTCTTTGTGCTTTCCAATACAAGGACGTTTTCAACCACGGTCTTTTTTAGGACCGACTTTCTGTGCTATTTCCTAATAATTATTTAGCGTACTGACTTTCTTTTCCTGCATTGACTTAAGACTTCATTTTTCCTTAAGTTCTTACCACAATCATTTAGGATCCGTTTCGCAGTGAAAATTGACAAGTTACTGTTGCGTTCACGTTCGACGCGTCGGACGCATGAAACATCCAAAAACAATCAAACTCCACGCTTGCGAATGTTAGAAATTAGACCATCGGTGTCCAACGCATCAGAAACCAATGGTCCAATTTATAACGTTTCTTATCCATCCCCAATATTACAACTTCCCCCTTCTTCTACCCCTCCACTTACAAACTACACAATCCTCTTCTTCTTCTATTTTCCTCCAATCAAATCTGAGCATCAAATCAGCTTTTTTTTATTAACATTGTTTTTGTTATTTTCAGTTATTCAACATAGTTTTTTATCTTGTTTTTTGATTCAATTTACATTTTATTTCCCAGTATGGTCAACCAAGAATCTGCATATCACTGGTCGTTCAACGCAACCCAGATTATGATTAAATGTGGTTTTGAAGCATATAGTGCTTGTGGCAGTAACAAAAAAAGTGTGCACAAAACAGTTTCAAAAAAGTTCAACAACGCCGTACAGAACGATCCGGACATTGCATCGATATATGAAAGCAAAACACGAAATAAATATGATAGTCTTCGACGAGAGTGTCTCAAATTGGGTGCATTGATGAACAAGACTGGTGCTGGTTGGGACCTTGTAAGAGAACGATTTCTGAAAGCGACAAATGGTGGGAAGATCGTGTAAAGGTTGTGAAATTTAATTTTTATCGTTTATTTATAGATAGTTACTTACAATTTATTTTTTATTTTTAGGAATTTGGACCGGTTATTATAAAATATAGAAAACGTCCGCTAAAATACTTAGAGATGATGCAACAATTATTTCGTGGGATGAATGCTACTGGTCAATCGTCGTACACGCCTACTGCTACCATACAACATTCACGTACCGGTACACTGCCTTCAACACAGAACTGTTGTGAAAAAAAAAACGAATAGGAATGAATTGATGGTGAGGCAAAACAAACAACACGTAGTCACTAGCAAAGCAATCACCGATCTAGCAATAAAAGAAATAACACAAGAGGTTTATAGTGGTTCCACTAACGTCTTGTTAGTGTATGTCCACTTGGGGAGAGGAGATTTTATTACTTTTCTCAATAAGAAAATTTACAAGACTGATAGTAGGGAAGAAGAACTTTTAGAGATAATATGCCTCACATTTTTTAGATGATAATACATTCACCTAATCTCTATCCTTATATAAGGATTAATGCTTGGGGTTGAAGTAATCAATTTATTATACAAATCAATGCCTAATTAATTTTCCAATTCTCCTGATAGGCTTCCTTGTTTAACCAACCAATTAGGGAATTAATTCCTAATTTCACTATCCCAAAAACTAACCTTCTTCATATTCTTCCACTTATGCAGGTAATATATTGCCCTGCCAAATTTTGCAAAAGATGCAATAAATTTATGATATCATCCAAATCTTTTGCAGTTGGAAATATTATATTACTCAAATTAACAATATTTCCCAAAACTTCTCTAATTAGAAATATTCTATAACCATAATCAATAATATCTTCTAAATCTTCTGCAAATGGAAATATTATATCACAAATTCTAACAATCTCCATCTTGATACTGTATTTCATTCAAAGCATACCAACTCCACCTCCATCCTCTTACTCTAAGCATCTTCTCAGATAAGACACCATAGTTACTTCCTCCAATGAGTTTCGGCATTGCCATCACCCATTGCACTTTGTTAACAAACTCCGACAATGCCACCGCCTGCCAACAAAGTGTACAAAGTAACCCCTTCAAGTAAAACCTATCAATCTTCACCATAAAAAAAACGTTTCCATGAACCACCTCAACCCTCTCCCCACACCATGCCACCACGTGATACCTAGCATTTTGATAAGCGATTCCAGTTCGAGCAATGCCCGAACTTAGCAGTCTACAAAGACTTATCCATATCCACTGCTTTCTCCTTTGATCTCTGACCAACTTCAGACGATCCCTTCTTCCGCTTATCAAGCACATCCTCTTGGAAAAATCCCACCTTGTTGAAGCTTTCCCCTTTGATCATATTTTGCTTATGTAGAAACTCAAAGTCCATTCTCGTATGCCTAGCTCTGACATCTTTCCACGAGAACTGTAGGCTCCAACCCTTGACTCTCCAAGTATAGTGCTTCCCATCTCTTGACTTTATTTTCTTCTTCTTCTCCCCTCTCTCCATACCAGCTAATAAGACTTCCGTACTACTTCCTCCTCTACCTTCACTCAACCCCTTCATCGTATCCTTCAAATCCTCAGATAGAAGACCTCTCTTCACATCAAGATCTGCCTTCACTGAAGTACTGTCTCTCATCCGCATGGTGAAAAACGTCTTCAGCAAAATCAGACGGTTGGTTAGTGACTTCTTTAAATAGAGTTTTTCCAGCTTGGTCCAAATGTCCTTAGCAGTGGTCTCACCGCTAATCACTAAAATGACATTTTCTCCCATTGCTAATTGTAAAGTAATAAATGCCCATTGTTCCATCTCCTTCCTTTGCACGGACGAAACATCATCCGTCAACTCCTCAGGAGCAAACACCATAGGATGAACATTATTCCTCATCAAAACAACTTTCATCCTCCATTGCCACTTCTCGAAGTCTTTATCTCCATTCCATCTTTCTATTGCTAATTGAGATCCTGCTGCCATACATGTCCCTTTGACATATGGCCTTGATACAATTGCTGAATTCTCCTCATCTCTTGTCATAATGCCTAACACCCTTTCCCAATCAACCTCGCTTCGATACCAATTGTTGTGGAAAAAAAAGGATAGGAACAAATTGATGGTGAGGTAAAACAAATAGCAGATAGTCACCAACAAAGCAATCACAGATCTAGCAATAAAAGAAATAACACAAGAGGTATATAGTGGTTCCACTAACGTCTTGTTAGTGTACGTCCACTTGGGGAGAGGAGATTTTATTACTTTCTTAATAAGAAAAATTATAAGACTGATAGTAGAGAAGAAGAAGAATTTTTAGAGATGATACACCTCTCATTTTTTAGATGATAACATTCATCTAATCCTTATCCTTATATAAGGATTAATGTTTGGGGTTGACGTAATTGATTTATGATATAAATCAATGCCTAATTAATTCTCGAATTCTCCTGAAAGGCTTCCTTGTTTAACCAATCAATTCGGGAATTAATTCCTTACTACTCAATCCCAAAAAAAACCTTCTTCAAATCCTTCCACGTATGTAGGTAATTTATTGCCCTGCCTAATTTTGCAAAAGATGCAATAAATTTATGATATCTTTCAATTGAAAATATTATATTACTCAAATTAACAATATTTCCCAAATCTTCTCTAATTGGAAATATTATATCACCATAATCCATAATGTCTTCCAATTTTCTGCAAATGGAAATATTATATCATAAATTCTAACAATGTTAGAAAACCCCGAATTATCACAAAACCAATTGGCAATGTGAAGGGTGAACTTATTATAGTTATACAAGATTCATTTTATGAATTCCCCATTGTGGTACTTGTCTCAACACGTCATGCACATGTAGCATATCATGTGCCTAACACGTGGACCTTTATTGGGTGACGTGGATAAGTGTGGCATTGTGCGCACCAATTAAACCTGCTCTGATATCATGTTAGAGAACCTCAAATTATCACAAAACGAATTGGCAATGTGAAGGGTGAACTCGTTATACTTATTCAATATTTATTTTATGAATTCCCTAATGTGGGACTTGTCTCAACAAATTTAACACAGAACACGTTTGACAGGACATGGGCTTTTGATGGGTTTTTTAATCCATTGGATGAAACGCAAAATGAACATATCCCAAATTTGAATTCACCATCAAATCCTCCATTGCAACAAACTCCAATGAATCCTTCATTTCACGAAACTCCAATTAACCCACCTTTGTATTAAACTCTAATGAATTCTCCTTCGCAACCAACTTCATGTAAATGTTCAAGAAGACGACGTGGTGAAAATGAAGACAAGATGGCTGAACTCATTGGAATAATACACGAGACACATTCTGATAGTCCAAATATTGGTACCAACGAAGAATAAATGGAAAGCTCTACAAATTATGCAAATATGGTTGCACGCATACAACGTCTTGTAGAAGGAGATGAATTTGATAAGCAATATTATTTATTATGGAAGCCGACAAAAAAGAGGTATTCAATGTTCTTCCCGAAGATATAGCGAAAAGTTGGTTGATATCGGGTCTTACAGTTCGACGTCACACAAAAGAATTCCAAACTTATCTGATAAAACATGGTGGTGCCAACAAGTAGGATGTTCATGTCAGTTTATTCTTTTATTTATGTTGTGTTTCTTTTTTTATGAAATGTTGTAGTTTTTTTTATATGTATTTAGTATTTAATTTTCAAACGAAAAAAACACAAAATGAAAATACCACAATTAAATACCCCGTTCGCAGCAAAAAGACGCAATCCCCGTTCACTTACGTGTCACGCTCAAATACCACGCTCAAATGCTACACTTTAATACCCCGTGACCGTTCGTTGAAAACACACCCTTAGAATAACAAAGTCCACATAATATCATGATACAATGCTCATTTCAAATTTGTTTTAGTTTTTAGTATCGATTGCATTAGCAAAACTGAAACCAGTGACAACTCAAAATCTTGGTACCGGCGATGCCAAAACCAAATAATACATTATCGATACTAAAATCTTACCAGCACCAAAGAAACTTAAGGCTCATTGCCAATGAGATCGAAACCAAGAATACCTTAGTATCGATTATACCAGCACCAGAACTTCAAGCTTCTCTGATACCAAAACAAAGAAATTAAGACTTTGATGTCAACTGAACACAAATTCGGTATCGATTAACTCGAAACCAAAAGAAATAATGAATTCTTGTATTCGTAAAACCGAAGCCGCAAGAAGCTAGCAACAGTTAATCTTGATTTCATTGGTGCGAAGAGAATTTCATCCTTTTAGCAGAAATTAAAGTCCCTTATCTCTAACACAACAAGTTTTGCACTTAAATCCAAAAAATATCTAATTTTTGATTATCGAGAATGATAGATGATATATCTTTCTGATTCACCATTAATGCCTATTTAAGCTAGTTGCAGTTTACTCAATTTTATTCTAATGAGAAATCAGAGTTTATTTAACCTCGATTGAATTCATAATCGAGCTCAGGAGATAAACGATTTTCGGACCTTAACTAATCGATTCATTAAATAATCAAAAAAAGGATTGGATCTCTAGCTCTGAAAAGCTTATGGAATTTCAAAGAACAATTATTTTGTTTGAGTGTAATTTCTTGTAGGAGAAGAATAAAGAAAGAAGAAATGGAATCTTTATACTAAAGAACATCTTATCCTGACCGTACAAAAAATTACAGGCCAATGGTCCAAATCAATCGTGGAAGGCCAAAAGGAAGCGAAATCGTGTACTTTCAAGAAAGTGCAGAGAAAAAGCCGAAGCTATTGACTTTGAAAGTCGAAAATACTCCTACACTAAGGGGAAAATATTACTGTGAGATTTTGATACCGAAACCGAATTAAGGTGAAGGGGTATCGAGTGAAACCAACACCATAATAGAGGCTTAGGGGACCTTCGGCCAACACCGGAGTGCCATGAAGGACCGATACTGGAAGTTTAAGGACAAAAGGACTAAATCATCACCCGAATAAGGACTTGGCATGTGTGCTATTGACACCAACAAAGGGGAGAAATAGCTTGGTGCCAATACCAAGAAGATAACATATATCGATACCAACATGAGAAAGCCGTTAGCTTGAGGTCGATATTGGACAATGGAGACAGATACGCAAGAGTCGGTACCGAGGAAGGCAAGACTAAAGAACGAAGTAGATACTGGGAAACGGTGTCCCAAGAAGCAAAGTAGAAGCCAAGAACAAGAGGTGAAGGCAATCAGTTTGATACCGAACATACTAGCTTAATTATAATATGAGACCAAAGCCAAAAGCATGAAGGAAAAGCACAATACCAATATGGGAGTAATGCTATCGGTACCAATTGACTTGGTATCGATATTAATGCAAAGACAACACCCAGAAGCTACTAAAGCGGGCCGATGCTCAGGGCCTGCCACTGGCACCAAGGTTTGCCACTGAAACAGAAGTATAAGCTTTGAAAAAGTTTCACTTTGATTGCTTAAGCGTGATAATGGGGAGAGATGATAGGTAATATCGTTGAGAAGAGCCAATGGGTAGCTGAACTACGATGGTACAAAGGACGAAGAAATGAAGTTCCATGGACACAACCTTTAAGGATGTGGTACTAAGGTATAGTGTGAGGCTATATGGTAAGAGTAAGTGTTTTACATGCATTAAGAATAAGAAAGATATAAGACATTTTGTGATTGGTTATCAATGATACATTTTGACTGGCTATTTGTGCACAAGAATGTAAGCCAAAAATGTTGTTAAAAACAATTGCTATTGAAATATAAATATCAAGTACTATTTCAAGAATAACAATACAACATATGTAATCATATCAGCTATATTTGTTAATAGCTTTGATTATTTAATTATATGTGTAAATAATTGTTTTAATCAGTTGTTCATAATGTTTGTGAAATGTTGTATAAAAAGTACAAACTACACTTATTGAATATTGTATATACTGTTTACCACAATAGCTCAAGAAATCATTTGAAGTGTACTAACAAAGATAATAAAGTGTGATCGAAACAACAAATAGGACATTTAAAAGAAGTTGCACAGAACTTATTTACAATATTTTGAAATCCCCGTACAAATTCAAAATATAACTTTTTTCATTAATGTACATGTTACTTTTTGAACATTTTTTCATTGTTTTGGAACTATAATTACGATGAATAGAAAACATTGAAAAATAAATATAAAATATTTTATTAACTTCCTAAAAGTAGTTTCATCAATGCTTAAACGGCATTGTCGAAATTATATTTCACAATATTTAGGAATTATTGCGAATTTTTTTGTAAATCAACTGATATAATGGTTTATACAACATTAAATATGCATTGTTAATAACATTTATTTTATGCAACTATGGATATAACAATGGCAATTGAAATATTGGTAAAGTGTTTAATTTAGCTATGTTGGTCCATTATTATAGAAGTGCATTTTTCTTGCAATGATTTCTTTTATATAATTGTGGAGACTACAACCATTGCAGCTAAGAAAATAAAATGATAAAAAATTATATATAGGGTGCTACTATTAACACCGCGGTTTACATTTCGGCCACCTTTTTAAATTTAATACAAATGATTATTTTTTATATACTTCGGGCTACCATACATTGTTCCTTCACTAAGTTATTCACCACCGTACTTCTTCTAGGAAAAACACGTACTTCTCTATGATTTCAAAGCCTAAACTCTAACAAAAGCAGATATTCTTTTGTGTCTAGTAGAGAAAGAAGATGAAGATAAAAAAGAGGTTAAAATTGCTTGACTTTTATTATTTTCTATTATGTTATAGAACACGTTGTTAGGTTTTTTTAACAGTTTGGGGTTTCCATTGCGTTTTAGGATATTTTTTCCGCTCTGTTGGAAATTCCAAGCTTGGAGGATATTAAATTGGACGACGTTGTAATAGAGAATGATAATGTAAATTTTGATTTGTAGGATTTTTATCCGTATAACTTATGTATCTTCTTTTACAAATTGATACATTGACTTTTTTTGTCATTTAAACATAATGATTTTGATAATATGATGCAGGTTGGTCGATAAAATGACTTAAAAACATAAATGCATGATGTAAGCGAGGAAGGAAGCGTTCGTGTAGAGGAAGGTGCTGGTGGCCTCTCCATTTTTAGGTTATTAATTTAGACGGTGACTAGTAGAGAAAATTTAAAATATTTGGGGTGATTTTAGTTTTGGTGGCCAGACGTGTAAATCGGGATGTGAACAGTAGCACCCAATATATAATAATCTTATTTTTATATATTGTAGAAAAACTCAGTAGACATTAAACTCACAAAAGGAATATAAAAGTCCACTTCTGTTGGTACAACTGTAACAAGATCTTCTTCAGTTGGATTTAGACTGAACATACAGATGTAGAAACATACTCGTTATAATCATACAAACAAAACGATATGATAATATAAGCAAAGGTTATAAACTTGCGGTTACACAGTAGAAGATAATGTCAATATTAACAGGGGTGGATATTAAGAGCATTGGCAACCATTTATTCATATTAGAATTAATATATGACGATAAGCAAGCAAACTGAACATGAACGGATACGAATTGTTTCAAAAGGAACAAACATATAGCAGTGCGTAGCTCCACACACCCCCTGAGAGCAATATTATTCATATAAATGAGTTTGAGAAAAGAAGGTGATCGATCATCAGGGAGATTGTTGAAAAATTAAACTTAACTTAGGCCATGAGATTGGGCTACAAATAATTTGAAGAGGATGGGTTAAAAGAGAAGCCTAGAACAAAAAATGTCTAGATAGAAATATCTAGATACATGTTGATGTGGAAGGAGCCTAGAATTATCCTTTTTCATGTTGTAATAAAATATTTAGTATCTAAAGTTTTCTACTCTTTAATTATGTATAAAAGGGCCTAGATATTTTGTAGGAGAGTTATAGAAAACTCTAGAGAAAAGCTATGTACCATAGGATTAAAAACATCTCAACCATTCATTTGAGATGTGAACTAGTATAAATAGGAGAAGTATGTCTCATTTGTAACCAAGCAAAAAATTTGTAAGTAAAGTTGCAATAAAGTATCACTTCCTCTTTTGAAAACAATCTCTCATTTTCACTTGCTAACCAATTCAACATCAACTTGAGAATTTTACTAATAGAGATGAGCATGCTCAGGTACTTCATCAGGAGCCTTGCAGCATCCCCTACAGCTACCAAATTGTATGGGTTTGGGAATGCAACATGCATAAGCGCAACATCGTCTTGTCCCAATAATTGGTCTTGGGCGCAATGCTCGATACCCAGTTGTCCTTGTTGCACCTGTAAAACCAGTGATATGCATCTCATTTTGTTACATGCCATCCTATAAGGCCTGGATCAGCAATGCCTTATTTTTACCATTCTTAAATTCAATTACTCACCGGCTGTGGTCTCAGAATTGAAAAGGACAGTAGTAGCCAAAAGAAGACAAAATATAGCCAAAGTTTTCACTGAAAAGGCCATGATAGTAGTAATTACTTTGCTTTATTTATTGATGATTATAGTAGACAAACTTGGGCCTATTTCCTTAAACAAAAGTGCGATGTATTTGATGCTTTTAAGAAATTCAAAGCTTCTGTAGAAAATGAAAGTGGTTATAAGATAAAAGCTGTGAGGTCCGACCAAAGTGGACAATTTACCTCCAAAATATTTGAGAAATTTTGTGAAGAAAATGGAATTCATCGTCCCTTAACCGTCCTGTATACTCCACAACAAAATGGGGTTGTGGAAAGGAAGAATAGATCTCTTCTCAACATGGCACGAAGCATGTTAAAGAGCAAAAATGTTCCTAAAGAGTTTTGGGCCAAAGCCATCGAATGCGCGGTATATTTAGCAAATCGCTCTCCAACTCGGAGTGTGTGGAAAAAAACCCCCGAAGAAGCATGGAGTGGTAGAAAACCATGTATATCTCACCTGAAAGTTTTCGAAAGCATTGCATATGCCCATGTGCTGGACCAAAGATGCTCCAAGTTAGATGATAAAAGCGAAAAATACATTTTCATTGGCTATGACCCGTAGGCAAAAGTGTATAAGTTATATAATCCAGCAAATGGAAAAGTTGTTGTTAGTCGAGATGTGGAGTTTGATGAAGAAAATACTTGGAATTGGAGCATACAAGAAGATGATTATAATTTCCTCCCCTTTTACAAAGAAGAAGAAATCAATGATGTGCACGAAGAGCCAACTAGTCCAACACCGTCATCTCCATCATGCATTCAAGAAGAATCTCCACAAGAAGAAAGCTCAAGTGAAAGGGTCCTCGTATGAGATCATTACAAGAACTATATGAGGTAGCACCACTTTCTGATGTTATTACTTTATTTTGTCTTTTTGCAAATTGTGAGCCAATAGGTTACGAAGAAGCAAAAGAAGACAAAAGATGGAGAAGTGCTATGGATGAAGAAATCAAAGTCATTGTGAAGAATGATACATGGGAGCTAGCTAATTTACCAAAAGGACACAAAGCTATTGGAGTAAAATGGGTGTACAAAGTAAAGAAGAACGCTAAAGGAGAAGTTGAAAGATATAAAGCTAGATTGGTAGACAAGGGATACAAGCAAAGATCAGGTATAGATTATGAAGAGGTATTTGCTCCCGTTGCCCGCTTCGAAAATATAAGATTACTAATCTCTTTAACGGCCTGAAACAAATGGAAAATATATCAAATGGAGGTAAAATCAGCTTTCTTAAATGGCAAATTATAAGAAGAAGTTTATGTGGAGCAACCACCTGGCTATAAAATTAAAGGACATGATGGATAAGTTTTAAAATTAAAAAAGCACTTTATGGTTTGAAACAAGCCCCTAGAGCATGAAAGACTAGAATTGATAAATAGTTTCTAGAAAATAACTTTATAAAATGCCACCATGAACATGCTCTTTACCTAAAACAAATCAAAGTGGAGATATCTTGATTGTATATTTGTACGTGGATGATTTGATTTTTACTGGCAATAATCCAAAAGCATTTGAGGATTTTAAGAAGGAGATGAGTTTAGAATTTGAAATGACAGATATCGGACTCATGTCATATTATCTTGGCATCCAAGTAACTCAAAGTGAACACGGCATATTTATTTCACAAGATACATATGCAAAGGAAATATTGAAGAAATTTAAGATGGATGGAAGTAAGCCAGTAAATACCCTGATAGAATGTGGGACAAAGCTCTCGAAATACACTAACGAAGAAGAAGTAGATCGTACATTAATCAAGAGTCTGGTTGGTAGCTTGAGATATCTCACATGCACAAGGCCCGATATACTTTATGGTGTTGGACTCATTAGCCGCCACATGGAAGCTCCTACGACATCACACTTGAAGACTACAAAAAGGATTCTTCGATACATAAAAGGTACAACTGATTTTGGCTTGTTATATCCAAAGTCTAACAGTTTCAAGTTGATTGGTTACGGTGATAGCAATTGGGCTGGAGATGTTGATGATCGTAAAAGCACAACCGGATTTGTCTTCTTTATAGGAGATACAGCTTTCACCTGGGATTCAAAGAAGCAACCGATTGTGATGCTTTCCAGTTGTGAAGCCGAATATGTTGTTGCATCACCTTGTGTTCGTCATGCTATTTGGCTTTGAGATTTGTTGAAAGAGTTATACATGTCATAGCAAAATGCAACAGAAATCTACATGGATAATAAGTCAGCTATCGCTCTAGCCAAGAATCCCGTCTTCCATGAACGGAGTTCACACATCGATACACGTTATCACTTTATTCGAGAGCGAATTGCAACAAAGGAAGTACAAGCAAGGTATATCAACTCAAAAGAACAAGTAGCAGATATCTTTGCAAAGGCATTGAAGCATGAAGACTTTCAAAGACTACGAGAGATGCTTGGATTAGCCAAGTCAAGTTTACGGGGGGATGTTGAAAAATTAAACTTGACTTAGGCCATGAGATTGGACGACAAATAATTTGAAAAGGAAGAGTTAAAAGAGAAGCCTAGAACAAGAAATATCTAGATAGAAATATCTAGATACATGTTGATGTGGAAGGAGCCTAGAATTATCCTTTTTCTTGTTGTAATAAAATAATTAGTATCTAGAGTTTTCTACTCTTTAATTATGTATAAAAGGGCCTAGATATTTTGTAGGAGAGTTATAGAAAACTCTAGAGAAAAGCTATGTACCGCAGGATTAAAAACATCTCAACCATTCATTTGAGAGGTGAACTAGTATAAATAGGAGAAGTATGTCTCATTTGTAACCAAGCAAAAAATTTGTAAGTAAAGTTGCAATAAAGTATCACTTCCTCTTTTGAAAACAATCTCTCATTTTCACTTGCTAACCAATTCAACATCAACTTGAGAATTTTACTAACAGAGATGAGCATGCTCAGGTACTTCATCAGGAGCCTTGCAGCATCCCCTGCTGCTACCAAATTGTATGGGTTTGGGAATGCAAAATGCATAAGCGCAGCCTCGTCTTGTCCCAATAATTGGTCTCGGGCACAATGCTCGATACCCAATTGTCCTTGTTGCACCTGTAAAACCAGTGATATGCATCTCATTTTGTTACATGCCATCCTATAAGGCCTAGATCAGCTATGCCTTATTTTTACCATTCTTAAATTCAATTACTCACCGGCTGTGGTCTCAGAATTGAAAAGGACAGTAGTAGCCAAAAGAAGACAAAATATAGCCAAAGTTTTCACTGAAAAGGCCATGATCGTATTGCTTGATATATTGGTGCAGTAAGATGAATAATTGTAACGAAAATGCCGCTTTATTTATAGGCAAAAAATAAACCAATAAGCCATCTATATATAGTTATCATGCATTTATTTTGGTGGGACATGTTGACCCGTTATAATAAACTCAGCAAATTTCCTAAACATCAACTTAGCCATAAATGATATATCAATATGGCTTCTAGTCATATGACTGTTTAATGTACTCATATTTGTAATTTATTTAATAGCGTTTTGAAAAAATAAGCGTACTTCTAGTTAAAGCTTTAAGATTATTTTTACTGATTAACCATCATATGGAAATAAATAATATTAGACATGAAATTCATAGTGTTCTTTTTTCTTTTAGAGAATGGTATATATACATGCTTATATTTTATACATAACAACTTATATATACAGTTTTCTAATTAAAATTAGATAAAGTTTTCACATTGTTTGCAATTTAAGTTACTGCGCGATTTTAAAATACTATAAAATATGCTGCCCATATTAAGGTCAAAACTAATTACTATTTGCATTTGTAGATTCCAAGTGCTTTCCTGTTGAATAATTGTAATACAAGGCCGTTTTGGAGCTCGGTCTTTTTCAAGGCTGGCTTTCTTTGCTATTTCCTAATTAATTATTTAGTGCTACTGAGTTCCTCCTCCTGCATTGACTTAAGACTTCATTTTTCCTCAAGTAAGAGTAAAAAATACGTTGCTGTGAAAAAATAAGAGAAAAAAATAGCTAATATTCCCAAAAGTAATCTAAAAAAAGCATTAATGCTAAATATATGCATACATGTATGCATATACTCATCCGCAAGTTATATTGAAAAATTTGGGTGAATATATGCATACAAGTATACATATATTGGTTATACTAAGATGCATGTATATAAAGATAAACAAATAAGCTTGGGCTGCGAATTGTTGCAAAAATGTATGTATTTATTCTGTATTATATGCTAAAACTTATACATAAAAGTTAAAACGGATGAAGGTTTATAAAAATTGCTGACATGTATGCATTTATTGCTTATAAATGTTGAAATGTATACATAAAAGGCATATGCTTGAAAAAAGAGGTCGTGATTGAATTAATGCATCAAACGATGCATTTATTGCAGTGTTACTGTATACATTTCTGCATTAATAGCACAATTTGATGCAAAACTGCAATTTATGCAGAAATGTATGCATGAAAGACAGTGATCATATTACAACTTTGTGCAGCACTATATTTGTGAAACTTCCCAGAACAGATATTACAAATGTTTTTCCGACCTTTGGAAACAAAGGTATTTTTATAGTAGTGTCGGCCAATACCATTTGAGCCGGGTTGGATCATGAGAATATTTTGAAAAAGGGGGGAACAATGAACCGTATGGGATACTTTGACCGCGAACTGCTTTAGTTCGTAGTTGGGCAAAGTTGGAGCAAAAGTTTGTAAATGGCATAATGACTGAGTGTCCAATTATTTTGCATAATATATCAAATCGAGTTGTTGTTGATTCCGAGTCAAAACTAGATGTTATCTTCAATGGGATATCTTCCATGCAATAAATTTAAGGATTAACTTTTCTCTTGACCATCCTTCTTATGTATAACTGTGGAGAGGTGACTACAACCATTGTAGTTTAGGCAAATAAAGTATTGAAAAGTTACGGCTTATAATCATTTTTGATATATCTGGAGGTGGCTTCTTCAACTCGTGTCATCCATTTCCAACGTTCCACACTTTCATATGATAATCTCAAATCCTTTAAGAAACACTACACCAAAACAGCCAATTTGGAACACCAGGATGCAGACATTTGATACGGCTTTAAGCCATATCAAATTTGATACGGCTTATAGCTGTATCAAATTTGATGAGCCATATCAAATATTCCTTTTCAATCCGCGCCACCTCAAACACTTGAAATCTCACCCTAGATCTTCAAGGGTTCGGATTGGTTCTTTTTAATTATGCTTACACCCATATCAAATACGTATTGTAATTTACTCATTTCGTGTCTTTCTTTCCCTCTCCCCTTTTCTATTTCGGCCTAAACAAAACAAATTCCCAAACCAAAAAAATTTTTGGCGAATCCCCAATTTGTGTTAAGAATCCCCAATCTGTGTCATTATTATCAAATCTTCCTCTTTCGATCTACTAAATTAGAAAGGAAAAAAGTGATTTTTCTTCTCTATTCCTTCGTTGTTTGCTGCAAATATACGAAGACAACGCTCAGTTTATGCTCAATCGTCTTACCTTGTAAAGCTTGTGCTTTCTTCAATGCACATTAACATAAGAGAGGTTACAGAGTACTTCTCCGTAGTAAGATTTTTGAAAATTTAGCAGCATCTGTTTTTATCAACCAAAATCAATTGAACTGACGTGCTCTTCTATTAACTTCTAATCCTTATTAGTTTATTTTTATTGTGTTCAGTTGGCAAACAATAGTCACACAATTTGCAATTGCGAACAGCTATCCTTGTGAATTGGATTGTATCCAATTCTCTCTTTCATTAATCATAGGTTTCAAATTTTATTTGTTCACATTGTTTTTAAACTCTCTATCGATAAATGCCTTAACAAACAATTTATGTTGGGTTTTGTGCATTTCAGCTGTAAATAGAATTCTGTATTGGCATTTGATGGGTCCATGGCTTTTGTTCGTGCTTTGCAACCTATAGAGAAAGACACAGAGGTTAGTTTAGAGATGAAGCTTATTCGCATGAGTTCTTGATAACTACTGTTAAGTTTAATTCCTTCTTGGTGGATAGAGGAGACTAGAATTATGTTGAACCCATGACTATTTAATTTGGGATGTTTTGGGGGTGTACACTTATAATTATAATTTTAGGCCTTCCCAATTTCTTTTAATAAAATACATCTCTATTTTCACAAAAATAATTGTAATTCATGGGGGTATTTGGATAATTTTACTAACATTAACATGTGTTAACATTATCATTTTCCGTAACTCATAAGCACTAGCAATAAACACACTATCAATCGCTCTTAAATTGAAACAAATAATGTAAATGGGGGAATTTTTGGTTGTCAATATGCATGCTGCACTTGAAATAAAATGGTCAAGTTATATGACTCATGAATTTTCCTAACTTTTAATGTCTCCAATGCAGAAGTAGTTATGCGATGAACTGAAATTATCAACAAATCATACAAACAGCCTTCACTGGTAAAATAATCAGTGTTCAACAGCAGCTGGAGTAAGTAGTTGTTGTGAATTATGTTATGCTTAACTCATGTTTTATGGTTAACATAGTTTGAAGTGCCTTAGTTTGTAGTATAATTAAGCCATTTTTATGGATCCAATACCGACTTGTATCGGGCTCAATTACTTTAACTAGGTAATGAGCTTCCACAAGAGCTGTCACCGTCATTGCTGAGAATGGCTCCTACATCGAACGAGGAGTTAAGGATCCGATTGTATAGTGGTGATTTATGTTCTAAAGATAGCTTGTTTCTTAGTCTAGTACAAAATTGTTTGCTATTGACCTTAATGATTTTTTTGTTAGCAATAAACGTAGAAGCATTAGCAATCCACAAAAGTATCATGTTGAACGTCTTCATTATGGAACTCTGGAGCTTGGAAATAATTGGTGCAATAAGGAAGCAATCTTCTGTAAAGGTTTTAGAAGTCAGGTTCAGTTCCTTAGTGTGTTAAATCCTACGAATACATGCTTCTATATTTCAGAAATATTGGATGTCGTACCAGATGGCCCTTTGTTTAAGGTCTCTTTGGAAGAGCGCCCTGAATTGTATACAAAGGCCGTGGTGATGATCAGAGTAATAATGTACAGAGATTATCAATTCGCACTTTACAAGGCATGTGCTTCTGTCATCCTCTAGTATACAAAGATTCTATCATCAAATACTTGAATAAGTGTTTATGGTTAAAACATACCATAGATCAGTAAATATTATTCGCGGTGTCATTTAAAAAGAAGTAGTACCTATTTTTAAGTTGGTTAATATCATTGTACTATTCTTCAGTTTCCTAAAACAATAAATATAAAGTATAAACATAAATGTATCTGCACATCAATTTATTAGCAAATTACTTGCTATGGCATGCATGCTTTTTTTTATAGTAACAGTTGCTTAGAGCTCAAATAATTGTTTGATAAAATAAACTGTTGTAATGAGGGAAATCATAAATACTGAAATTTATTTATTTCTAAACATTAAAAAAATAAATTCTTAACATATAATAAATATCTCTTAACAAATATAAGAGGCTTGTACAATATGTTCTTGTTTTTATGAGAAGATTCATTCTACACTTACATTTTCAGCATTTTCCAGTAATTTCGCAAAGTGCTATCTTGACGGTTCCTGGTGATACCATTGTTGAGTTTCTACACTTTACTTTTAATGTAAGTGAAAGAATTCCATTCACATTGGAAGATAGCATTGGCTGAGTTTCCAACTCAAGTTCATCTATCAAACTGAAAATCTCTAGTAGTAAAGTATCTCTCCAAGTGCATTTCAACTCTATATTTACTTCTTATTCAATCACACTAACATATAGGTGGGCACCTTCCAATCGAACCATATCACAAGCTTTTCGCTTCTTTGCTTTACTTCTTTCAGTTTTATTCTGTTTTTGTCTTGCTTGTATTTCAACTGTATTTTGCAGGATTCGAGCTCTGTTACTCGTTTTTCAAGCTCTTTTAGATATTCGATCGCATAGCCGAGGATCGATGCTTTGTCCAACTTGCTCACATAAGGAAGACGTGACTGAAGAACAAGAAAATTTTCATTCAACTTCTCTCTTCTTCGCCTTTCTGACAATACATGGCTTGTTTCCACATTTTCTTCTTCTTGTTTCGAAGCTTTATTTCTATTGCAACATTCTTCTGTAAACCAAGACGAATATATCAGAATCCTCTTTAACATTTTCTGAGACACCCCACCTACCTTATTATTCACACTCAAATTCCTTTCCCATTTAAAACTTGATGCACGAGAACCAATGGGAAAGACCGAAGAAGAGTTTAAACCATTCGAGCTCTTCAGAATAGCTAAAAGTGTCTTCTTATAGCAAATATTGTCAATGAGATTTTCCAGATTTTCACGTTGGATGTAATCATTCATTGTGCTGAGCTTAAACGAATTATTCAAGGAACTAGACATCGAAGAAGCAATTTGTATCTCCTGAATTTATTCGTTATTTTCGTTAGGCCTAAAAGGTAAATCAAAAGAAAACGGTGTCATTTTATCCTTGTTGAAGCCATCTTTGTCTATAGTTAATGGTTTTTGCAGCGCATCATTGAAAATGTTGTCCATGTTTTTCTCTTCATCCTTTTCTACTTTCCAGGAATATGCTGCTGAATGCTCGGAGCATACTGGTCTTGGCTGTCCCCAAAACATTTCCATGATTTGCTGTACAAGGTTCGAATCCTCCGATACAAACTTTTTAGTTCCAAGTTCAAGAACGCCATCCAGAATAGGAATGCATAAAACTGTCTGAATCGATGCACTCTTTGCTAAAGTCGAACGTAAGAAGGTTATCTTGTCTACAAATTAGACACCACTCACCCTGGCATACCGACTGCTTTCTAATGCTCTTCATGGCAATCCTTCTCCTTGGCCAAATGTGAAGGACATGCAAATCAAGTAGTACCACTCAGTTGAAGTTAAGTCTTCAGGAGATAATGAGGTAGAAGGCCGGCTTATTTGCTGAGTGTTATTATTATTTTCTGCTGATAGATATTCATAAAGCTCTCTAAGTTGCTCGTTTCATCGTAAACCAGGTACTTCTTCCTCAAATTCAGTTGGCAATTAATTTGTGATTTTTCTTGTTTTTATATCTCCATTATAATATCCATCACACCAAGATAATACTTTTGGTTGTGTGATTGAGCTAGATCAAAAGATTGCATAACTCCACTATAAATTTTCCACAGTAGTAGCAAGTTGCTCCTTTAGCTTCTTTTCTTGAATTTGTTCTACCTTTTCCATTGCTATATGCATAGTATCAGAAAGTAGCATTGGGTGGTTCAGTGAGAAGAAGCATTATAGTAGTTGTTCTTGTGTATAGACATTAGTACATGAATTAAGCTAATTCATTTTTCACAACAGAGAATTCTTCCTTAATTTTTTGTTGTTTATTGTTTGACTTTGCCATGAAACAGAAAACAAAGTTTGCAAAGTAACTCAAATCAAACATGAAACAATAGGGAAGCTACAATAAGTGGACAAGATGTATATTATAATAGTTTGTCAATGCTTCGTCTTCAAACTATTTCAACAATCCATTAATACACGGACAAAGCAAAATAAATTATTGGATAGATTTTTAGAAAGGACCTCAAATTTTTTTTGCAAGTTCAGGCATCACTCAAAACTATAGTAACTGGAAAAGAACTAACAGGTAATTGTGTAACATTTTATCACTACCTAAGCATGTCCTGTTGGTGAGTATTTCAATGAAGAATGAGTTTTTTTCTTTGGTTTTACGCTGTTTTTCCCTGTAACATGTTTTCCTCTTCTTTTCCTTTTAGATTACTTAAATAATGATTCAATGTTAAGTTTATGCAAACATGTATTGCTATGTTTGTTTATACCCATGCGTATGCATACAATATGTTTATACTAATGAGTATTTAAAATGAAAATGAACACATAATTATATGTAAATACTCAAATTGTTTATGTGTGTATATGTGTACTCATGTGTGCATGAAACTTATGCATCGAAACAAAATTGAAAGCAATATTGTACTGACTTAATGTAAATGACTATAGATTGCTTAATAAATATAAATATGTCTTCTCAATATTAAGAAATTCTTATGAGATGTGAATACTAAACGAGTATAAAAATATGTGTCAGTAGCTAAAGCCTTTCAGTAATTTCCTATAACTTTTTTAAAATGGTTTGATTCAATTTTCTCATTCACAGCCACCTAATGGTTGTGCTGGTTATGTGGAAATGATAATGATTTTTGTATTTCTTTGATTCATAGTAAGTTGCTTGGTAATGTGCGTTATGGTTCCGATTGGATATTGGAGCAATATATATGAAGCGAAAAGGTATCCAATCTACTCATCCGGTTCTACCTACGATGCTGATGTTGTTCAGGACAGTGGAACTTTCCAGTTTAGCAGTGAAGGGTATGCTCAAGTAGGAGAAGTCAACTTGATCATCCTGTTTGTTTTCGTGCACGATTTGAGCTTTGCTACACTTGCTGCTTCTTTATCTTATGTTGCGCGTTTTATCGGAAGGTCAGTTTTCTAACAAGTGTACATCTCTATTTTTATTCTCTTCATTGGAATATTCAAATATGATGACATCACAAAATAAAAAAGAAAAGGATTTACTATATGCTTGCGTATGCATATGTGTAGCTTATAGAAATTTTACTTGTTTCAATATCAGATTTTAACTGTTATTTTGGTAACAACCCGGATTTTTGAATTATCGAATTAACTAAAATAAAGAATAATTAATCTCAGACGTGAGAATTAAGGGAATAGGGTTACTCCATTGTGTTCGTTTCGGAATTCTGGTTGAAATAGAGTCCGAGTTTGCGGGAAACGGGTACCGGATGAAGGAGTTATGGATGAACGAAGTTTGGTGGCAAAAGAGGGAAAAAATTGCACTGGCGCACTTGGGAAGTGCGCCAGTACAAATTTGCACTGGTGCACCTGCTAAGTGCGCCCAGGCCGAGGCAACAGGCCTGCATGGCTTTCTGGTTCAGACTGACCCATGTTGCTGAGTCCTTTCTGACTCCTTGCCGAGTCATTAGGGCTGAGGTGTCACCCTATCCCGACTGAATGGTTTTGATTAACCCTAGGATCATCCGACGGCTTAAGTTAATTCAAAACTCTATAAAAAGACCCATAGACTCAAACCCTAAATCAGAATTAAAACTGAAACTATGGCCGTCATGCTGTCATCTTGAACCCTAGAGTAGCCACCCCCAATTAGAGAGGAAGAACATCAAATCAAATCAGTTCTATTCAACCCTACCAACGAATCTTCTTCAAAGGAAAGCTAATTCAACTTCAGAAATCAGAATTCAGAACTCAAGACCGCTTTTGAGTAGTGAGTTCGATAATTTTAATAAAATAATTAGTAATTTAATTGGATTAAGTTATAATGCGGATTGTATGGATGTGATGTGAATTATTGATCGTATGTTGTAATTATGTTGTAGAATTGTGTTGAAATCTCTATGACGTTATGTTGTGATGCTATTATTTATGATGTAAAGCTATGTTGCTATCATCTATGTTGTAATTTTATATGTAATCAAATCATCGTGTTTCATATGCTAGTTTGGTTATGTTGATTCATATGATAGATCACAAGTTTGTATGCAAGTTTAGATATTGATTTAGACAAGAATCATAGGCAAGTTAGTATAACCTTACATGTTTCGTGACATTAATTTTAGATCTAAAGTTAGAATGTGACATGTGTGAGTTATATGATAAATTCGACATGATAATTTACATGATAGATGCAAGTTTACACCATTGTTATGATGCATAAATCACATATGCAAATTTATATAAATATATGAGTTTGGGATATGAATCATGTTATGCAAGTTTAATATTATTGCCTATGCAAGTTTACACCTTTAGATATAGATCTATGACATACAAGATTTATGAAATTTTGTGACCATTATCTCAACAAGTTAACACCTTTAGATTTGGATCCATGACATATGTTGTTTATGCAAGTTGTAAATTTGGCCTATGCAAGTTTTAGATGTATAACATCATTCACACATGCAAGTTCACCCCCATGTTTAGATCGTTGTTTTAATTATGTTTATATTGTGATGTTTTCTCTTTATTCCATGAGTTAGACTATTCGAGTCTAACGTATATTTACGTTAAACGAACAAACGTACAACGTGGGCTAAAGGGGATAATATTAAAAATATTTAATTGGCATAAACTCCTTAAAAGGAAAAAAATAAATTTGTGATGAAAATTGGTATGATTTTACGTACCATAAATAGATGGACATAATTGAGTCAGTTATGGACATCGTTAATTGATTGATAATTTGAATAGGGAAAGTAATTCAAATTTAGGAATGATTAATTAGGAGTAATTAATCATCTAAGACACGAGGTTAGGCTCTTTTGTGGTGTAAGACTGCCCGATCCCACCCGGCAAATCCAGCTGCCACAAATTCCAGTCTAATATGAGAGGTCTTAGGCATAAACTAAATACGTAACAATTGTAAAGACACGAGGTTAGGCTCTTTGGTGGTGTAAGACTGCCGGGACCCGCCCGGCAAATCCAGCTGCCACAAATGCCAGTCTAATGTGAGAGGTCTTTATGAGGTTACGGTCTTAATGAATTAAGAAACACTTAACCAGATAAACATGTAGTGGGACATGAGGGGGTTAAGTGGGTGCCTTGGGTGGCATGTGGAGTCTAGTGGGCGCCTTGGGTGGCTTTTGGAAATACGATTAGAAACACTTAACCTAAATTGAAACACGTAATTGAAACATGAATAAGAAGTGGGCTAAGTGGGATGTACTAGAGGGGACCAAGCTTAGGTGAATAGCTTGTGTCAAGTAATGGGGGCCCATTTCAACCAGTAACCCATAAGTATCTTTGTGGGCCCGACCCAAGTCGAGGACGGGACACGCATACTAGGCTTGACTGTAAGAGGCCGAACTGGGTTAGCGGTGGCAACGCCGGTCCAACGGGTTCATATGCGTGTGTGGACCCGGGCTGGTAGTTAAGACATTGTTGCATCGTGTAGGTATAAGCCGTGAATTGTTGGTAGTATCGGGTTGCCACTTTGGGGAGTGATACACCCCACTGTGTGGACAGCACGGGTATCTAAAAGTTAGGGAGCCGATCGCTTGGGGGTAGTGGGTACACCTAGTGGAGATAGGGGCAGGCAGCGCCTATGAAGGCAGCTAGGGGTGCACAAAACTACCAATATCATTATTAAGTCTGTAGGCAGGATCAACCTTAGGGTGACTAGTGGTGGTGCAGTATAGCAATTATCCTATAGTGTTGGTGTAGTTTAGTAATTATCTTATAGTGGTTTAGGTGCGCTTTAACGATATCGTTGTTCATCTTGTTTCCTTATTTACTCTGCCATACTCAATGGTTCATGGTCATTTCCTTATTTTCCAACTTCTGCCTTAGCCTAGTTACTTCATTAATTATATTGTTAAAGTTATCGCACTCGCCAAACTTTAAGTCTGACCCCCCTTTGTTTCCTCCTTTTTTCTTCCTTTCCCCCCCAGGTGCTCAGGTTGGAACTAGCGCCAGTGGAGCTTGATTTTGGACTGCTTTTAGAAGATTGCTTGGATCGCTGAAGTAAAGTTTAGCTTCTCTTTTATTTATGGCTATTATGTATTGGGGATTATGTCTTTCAATTTATGCACTTGGATTTAGTCAAGATGGATATTTTGTACTTGACTCTGGTTTTGATGATGTAATCAAACATATGTGTTTTCCGCTGCAATGAAATAAAGTTTTGAATTTTCAAGTACTGTTTATAGCTGTCATGTTGTTAAGTTTCTGTTCTATAGTTACATATAATGCTCCATAGAAGTTAATGCATTCCCTTTGTGAGTGACATTAATGGACGTGGGGTGTTACACGTGGTATCAAAGCTGAAGGTTACCAGAACAGATATGAATTTTGAAAAACTATTTTTCAAAACAATTTTTATAAAGAAGTACCTTCAAAAGTCTGTTTTAAGGAAAGTATTTTCAAGAGAAAAGCTTATTTTAGAAAGCATAACCCCAAGAGCCATGTATCTTTCCCTCGGTCCTTTTATATTGAATCTTTCCTTTTTCGTTTTAGCATGTCTGAAGCATCTGAGATTCCAGAGGGTGTTCACGTACCTGGTTGGTTTCGTCAATATCTCGAGGCTAGGGCCGCCACTGCAGGTCCAGCAAATGATCCTCCTCCTCCGCCTCCCCCTCCTCCTCACGTCGATACTTTTTCTAAGATATGTAAGGACTTTAGAGCAATGGGTGGAAAACCTTTTCATGGGACAGAGACATTTGTTGAAGCTCGAAACTGGCTAAAGGAAGTGGAAGAATTGTTTGGGATCTTTGAAGTGGATGATGGAAGAAAAGTCCAGCTAGCTGCCTGGCTAATGAAGGATGAGGCCTCGTTTTGGTGGGAGTTCACTAATGGTGGATGTCCAGTCGATACATGGCTAGATTTTAGGCAGAGGTTTGAGGCGAAGTTTCTCTCGCGGGCTGAAGAGAATCTATACATGGAAAGGTTTTTGGCGCTGAAGCAAGGGAATCTATCGGTGAAAGAGTACGTCAACAAATTCAACCAATTGGCAAGGTTTGGCTTGGACTTGGTGAATACTTCAGAAAAGAAGGCTCTAAGATTTGTTAAGGATTTAAACGAGCTGCTTCATGGGTTAGCTATGACCCACATTCCCATGGGGGCTACCTTCGAGAGATTAGTTGACATGGCGCTCATGCATAAAGAGGAGAAGGGCGCCAATGCTAATAAGGCAACCGAGAAGAAAGGGGATCAAAAGAAGCCGCAACAGCAACAACAGAACAAGAAAGGTGGCAAAGGCAACAATGCTAAGGGGAAGAAGAGATGCTTTAACTGTGGGAAACCCGGCCATCTAAGACAAGATTGTAGAAATAAAAAGAAGGCTGGTTGTTTCCACTGTGGCGAGGCAGGACATCTTATTAAGGACTGCCCAAAGAAAGGGCAGAGGGAAGGGTTTACCTCGGGAGGATAGGTGCAGGCTCTTACGACACCGGGGCAGGCAAGGAGACAAGTTCAGGCTCTCGTGGTCCCACCGCTGCAAGAACGAGGTAGAGCAATTTCCGTTGAATGTTTAGTTTTTCTTTTTGATCATCCTGTCTGTACTTTATTCGATTCTAGCGCATCACATTCGTTTATCTCTACATTATTAGTTGAAACACTGCACCTAGAGACTATTCTAGTTACTGATCCCTTAGTGGTCTCAAATCCTATTGTTGGTTCGGCTCATCTTTCTATGATTTTTCGGGATTTGAGAGTGTTTATCTTGGGCGTTGAGTTTGAGTGCAACGCTTTTGTTCTTGGCTTCATGGGCTACGGTTTAATTCTAGATATGGATTGGCTAACTAGATATAGGGCCATCCTAGATTGTGAAAGAAGGGTAGTTAGATTGTTGACTCGTTTTGGAAAGACCCTTGATATTTCTTGTGACCCTAGAGGTCCAGTAATGCTTAGCTACCTAGAATCTCTTGATGCATCCGATGATGATTTACATTCTGTTCCCATAGTCCGTGAATATGCTGATGTCTTCGATGAGGTGAGGGGTTTACCCCCAAAACGTGAAATAGACTTTCGAATATATCTAGTAGATAATGCAAAGCCAGTTGCATTACTAGTGCGCCAAATGGCTCCAAAAGAGAGAAGAGAACTCAGTAAGCAAGTGAAAGGATTGCTTGAGAAGGGGTTCATCAGACATAGTATATCGGAGTGGGGTGCTCCAGTAGTGTTTTCCACAAAGGAGGATGGGTCCCTTAGACTTTGTGTGGATTATAGAGAACTTAATAAGCTTACTAAGAAAAATAGACACCCACTGCCGAGGATTGACGATCTCTTCGATCAGTTAATTGGCGCCTCAGTGTTTTCGCAGTTGGACTTAGCCACGGGTTTCCATCAGTTGAGAGTGGCTGAGGGTAGCATAGACAAGACTGCCTTTAGGACTTCAGACGGTTTCTTCGAGTGGCTTGTGATGCCCTTTGGTTTGACAAACGCCCCCGCATACTTTGTTGATTTGATGACTAGGGTCTTTAGGGAGTACCTCAATAAATATGTGGTAGTCTTTGTAGATGTCATCTTGGTCTTTTCTAAGAGCGAGGAAGAGCATTCCCTACATCTTAGGGAAGTGTTGGAAACTCTTCGAGAGCATTGCCTTAAAGCTAAATTTTCTAAATGTCACTTTTGGAGGAAGGAAGTGCGATTCTTAGGGCACGTGGTTTCCAAAGAACGCATAGCCGTGGATCCTGCGAAGGTAGTGGCCATCCAAGATTGGAAGGTCCCTAAAAATGCTACCGAGGTGAGGAGTTTCTTAAGGTTGGCTGGATACGACAGGAAGTTTACCAAGACTTCGCAAAAATATCAACTCCATTAACACGCTTGACGAAGAAGAACCTAGTTTTCACGTGGGACGTAGTTTGCGATGATGCGTTCCAACATTTAAAGAGAGCTTTGACCACAGCCCTGGTCTTAGTGTTGCCAGATAGGAGTAAGCCATTTATCGTTTATACCGATGCGTGTGGGACAGGACTGGGCGCAGTCTTAACGCAAGAGGGAAGGGTAATAGCCTACGGTGGAAGGCAGTTGAGAGTGCATGAGAGAAATTACCCTACACACGACCTAGAGTTGGCCGCTATTGTCTTCGCGCTTAAGTCTTGGCGTCATTATCTTCTTCGCGAAAAATTCGAATTATTCACTGACCACAAATCGCTAAAATACTTATTCTCTCAGAAGGACTTGAACTTAAGGCAGCAAAGGTGGATGGAATTCTTAACATCCTACGACTTCGAGATAGCATATACCCCTGGCAAGGGTAACGTGGTGGCAGACGCCTTAAGCAGAAAAATGTTATCCTTGAGTCCGTTGTTTGTTGAGCGGCGAAGCATGGAGTTCAACTCTGCGTTTGACTTTAAACCTTCCGTTGACTATGTACCCGGTTTGCTAACATCCTTAGAGGTCAGACCTACGCTTTTGGGACGGATTGGCGAGGCACAGCGAGACGACCCACACTTGGTTGAGTTAGTAGAAAAGCTCAAAAGAGGGGAGTCATCGAGCCATCTCCGTAGGTATACCCTAGATGAAAAGGGTTGGTTGCATAGGGACGATAGACTTCGTTTACCACGGGACGAGAATTTGAGGAAGACCATTCTTGATGATGCATATCGTTCGAAGATGACCATCCATCCCGGCGGGGACAAGATGTACATGGACATGAGACGAGTTTACTTTTGGGCCGGTATGAAGATGGATGTGGTCGAGTTTGTCGCTAGATGCTTGGCATGCCAACAAGTAAAAGCAGAGCAAAAGAAGACTGGTGGATTACTATACCCATTGGAGGTCCCACAATGGAAGTGGGAAAGCGTCTCGATGGATTTTGTTGACGGGTTACCGAGATCGAGGAAGGGTAATACGGGGATTTGGATCGTGGTAGATAGACTTACTAAGAGCGCCCATTTCATTCCCGTGAAGAGTAAGAGGACTGCTACATGGTTAGCCTCCATATACATTCGAGAGATAGTTCGTTTTCACGGTGTTTCTTCTAGCATAGTGAGCGACCGCGATCCTATCTTCACTAGCGAATTTTGGAAAAGCTTGCAAGAGGCGGTAGGGACTCATATATGTTTGTGCACCGCATATCATCCAAAGACGGATGGCCAGACCGAGAGGGTGAATCGTATTCTAGAGGACTTATTGAGGTTGTGTGTCTTAGATTTCGGAGGTACATGGGAGGAACATCTTTCGTTGGTGGAGTTCGCATATAATAACAGCTTTCAGTCTAGCATTGGCATGGCGCCGTTCGAGGCTCTATACAGACGGCCATGTCGTTCGCCTACATGTTGGTGGGAGTCTACAGATAAGATCTTACTTGGGCCCGATATGATTACACAGACTTCGGAAAAGATCGATTTGATTCGAAGGAGGATGAAGACGGCGCAAGATAAGCAGAAATCTTATGCGGAAAAGAGGAGGACAGATCTTGAGTTTGATATTGGGGACATGGTCTTTGTCAAGGTGTCTCCATTACGGAACGTCGTTCGCTTTTGGGTCCATTGGGAAGTTAGCACCAAGATTCGTAGGGTCGTTTCCTATTGAGGAAAGGACTGGGCAGATGGCGTATAGAGTGGAGTTGCCCGAGAGACTTAGTGGTGTACATGACATATTCCATGTATCACATTTGAGGAAGTGCTTGCACGAGACCGTGGAAGTGGTAGAGCCGAGCTTGCTTAGAGAGGTGGAGATCGAGCGTGATGCGGCGATTCAATGAGCTCCTACGCGCATTTTTGGGTCGGAGATTAAGAAGTTGAGGAATCGAGAGGTCACGCTAGTCAAAATGCAATGGGGAGATGATAAGAGTGACGCTAGTTGGGAGACGGAAGAGAAGATGCGTTCATTATACCCTTTTCTTTTCGAGGGTATGTCTTTTAATTTCTCCTTTATTGCTTACCTTGTACTTGTCTTATCTTTAGTATGTCCTCTCGCTAGTACCTTTGACCTTTAGATAGGATAGTCCTATTGTTGAAACATGTGTTTGAGACATGTTATGTATGATGGATGCACGTGGATGCAAGTGCTTGCTCGTGGTTGCTCGTGGATGCATATACACACACTTTAGGCACTAGATTGGCGCAGTCACTTCATATCGCATATTGCATATAAATGTGTGTACATATTTAAGTAATGGATGTATAATGGTTGTACCATCATATGGATGTTGCATTTTGTTGAATGGTTGTGCACACTTGTAGAAATGATATTTATCGATAGGGTTCTTTCGAATACATAATGGACGCATGGCACTATCATGGTTTTCATTAAGGACGTCAACTGAATCAGTAGATCGCCTGATTTTTCATTAGATAAGGAACATATACACACACTTCTTGCATATGTTCATACAGCATTAGAAATTTTATAAGGACAATGGATGCCCGTGTTTGATGGTTGAGTAGATGGTTGTTTGGATGGTAGGATATGCATTCTCCTTAACTTGGAGATTTCGGGGGCGAAATCCTTTAAGGAGGGGAGAATGTAACACCCCAGATTTTTGAATAATCAAATTAACTAAAATAAAGAATAATTAATCTCAGACGTGAGAATTAAGGGAATGGGGTTGCGCCATTGTGTTTGTCTCGGAATTCTGGTTGAAATAGAGTCCGAGTTTGCGGGAAACGGGTACCGGATGAAGGAGTTATGGACGAACGAAGTTTGGTAGAAAAAGAGAAAGAAAAAAAAATTCACTGGCACACTTGGGAATTGCGCCAGTACAAATTTGCACTGGTGCACCAACCAAGTGCGCCCAGGCCGAGGTAGAAGGCCTGCACAGCTTTCTGGTTCAGACTGACCCATTGTGCTGAGTCCTTTCTAAACCCTTGCTGAGACATTAGGGCTGAGGTGTCACCCTATCCCGACTGAATGGTTTTGATTAACCCTAGGATCATCCGACGGCTTAAATTAATTCAAAACTCTATAAAAAGACCCATAGACTCAAACCCTAAATCAGAATTAAAACTGAAACTATGGCCGTCATGCTGTCATCTTGAACCTTAGAGTAGCCGCCACCAATTAGAGAGGAAGAACAACAAATCAAATCAGTTCTATTCAACCATATGTAACACCCCACACCCGCTATGGTCACTCTCAAAGGGAATGCCATAACATCGGTGGAGTATCTTGAGTGAATATAGAACAGAGTAATTACAACAAGACAGATATAAGTAATACTTGAAAATTTAAAACATCATTTCAATTGCAGCGGAAAATAAAACATGTCTTGTTACATCACAAAACCATAATACAAGTCAAGTACAAATATCCATCCTGCTAAATAAAAATACATAATCCCAATACATGAACTGATAGCCATAAAAGAAAAGGGTAAGCTGAGCTCTACATCTAG